>JAAMXV010000588.1:0-14215 GCA_019693495.1 Axilococcus clingmanii
GTACCCCCTAAACGTATCCAAGCATGCTGTGAGGCCTTCTCTGTCCCCATGCCAGCAATCATCCTTGGAATTTTCACATTCATTCACCTCCAAAGCACCTGTTGTACATATTGAAGGCTCCGTAGTCTCACTGAATCCAGAACACAGGGCCCGGAGCACAGAAGGAGCATCCAGGCGACCTCTATACTGATCATTGTTGATAACGACAGTGGGCAAGAGCACCACCCTGCCTCTACCAGTGCCTTCAGTATCAGTTTGAGCGATCAGTTGGGCTTCTAACATCTCATTAGGAGCATCATTCAACACAGCACAGCTTGATACGGCAGCCGTGTCGATGCCAACCTGTCGCATGATGTCGATGGCACAGTCTTTATTGTAGTTGTTGCTCTCCATCGTACAGCGTTCTGCAAATTCAGAAGCGTAGTCCCACCAAATCCATGGCTTCCCCATTTCATCTGCAATTTTGAAAACACACAAAGTGCGCAAGTTTTCTTCCATGACAGAAGCTCCATTGTACGCGCTCGTCGATGGCAGACTTTCAACGGCACAATATCTCCCTCCATGTATGCATTCCTTGGAACAATCTTTTCCTCCCCTGCAAGTCCCTACCAAAACGTGAGGAGTGAACTTTGTAGAATTCTGCTGCTCTAGCGTCTTTGCTGTGTCCTTGAAAGATCTAATGAACTGGCTCTGAGCTGAGCAGGTAGGTCCACAGGCAGAGTTTGTAGTGAACCATAACTCCCACTCATCTCGAGCATCTGGATGAGCTATTGCCTCACTCCAATCCATTTCAACCTCCACATCAGAATTCAGAAGCGATTTCAAATCATCCCCAGCATCTTTGCTGATGAGCGCTGTCGGTATAGTAATCTTGTCGACCAATGCTGCTAGTTCTGGTTGATTCTCTGGAACAGCCATGGTGACTAAATTCTCACGTACTGTATCAGCAACAATAAGAGCCAATGCTCCTGCTTGTTGTGCATGCCATGCCTTTTCAACAAAAAAGCAGCCGCCTCTATCCACCAAGAGTATATCTGACATCCCTGGAAGGGGTTGGATAACTTCGCTGCAGCCCTGAGTATCGTCTGGCAGGTATCTGACACTGCCTCGCATACTTGCTCCATACAGAGGGATACCAAAATCGCCAATAGCGCTGTCGTAGACAGCCTTAGTTGCAGAATCAGGTTTTAGGATTCTTATATTTCCGGTTTCAACCACAAAAGAAGCCGCGTTAGAGGGGCAAATGTGCAGCATCGCAGCTAGAAGGATGCAACTCAGTTGAAGCATCCAACCACGACCGCCTGCTCTGCATATCTCTAGAAATGCAATCATATCTTGGACACTTGAATTCTAGGAACCTTCGTATCGAGCAAACTGGCTAAATTGAGTGGTGACAAATGATCCCTTTTGCCAAGTAAAAGTGACGGAGCAAGTTCAAAAAGTTATGCAACTGCTACCCTTGTCATTCAGTATAAGCTTGTAATACTGCTCATGTGATAACTCCGCTGGAAGTTTAAATTTTGAACTCTTGTCCTCCACAATGTTGACCAGTCAATGGTTCTACTTTCCTCAGTTGTCCAGCAGCACCTTCATTGCATGCAGGGTCTTGCTGTTGCCATAGCCTAATGACGGTCTTGCCAGATACAAGCATGTGAAGCTGGCCTAGCATATATGCATTCGACTTGAGATCCGCAGTTTTGCTACCATTACTATTTTGAGGCAACAGGAGAGTTGAGGCACTTATGCAGAACGGTACTGTTAAGCAGAAATATGAACCACTGCTCTCAAGCAATGTACTTCACAGCCAGCATTCGAAACCAATTGCAGATCTCCCTCTCCACCCGTTGCTTGTCCGAAAGTCTTCTATCCAGGTCGAGTGACGACTGACAATTTCTGTTAAGCACTACTGAGTCAACAATATACTACAATAAAAAGCACAAGTGCTTCTCTCTTACAAGTTAATGATCTGATACATCTATTGCAATTAAGAGCCCGATTACTACGTTCTTAGAAGCCTGAAAATTATAAATATTCAATTTGTTGTCGCCTACGGCGCGTTTAATTCTCAAAGACAGCACAGCATGACTTCAATATCACAGCAGAAAGAAAATTAAAAAATAGCACGTACACAAATGAAATTGAAGAGGACTACTGTAGATATCACTAATTTTGGCTTAAGTGAAGAGCAAGTCATAATCATCTCAGCTCATGAGAGAAAGCTCTACCAATTGCAGCTGGTCATGGCGAGTAATTAAATGCCTCTTGAACACCTGACTGACATTCCAGTCCAGCAAACAACATATGTCTAATTCGAAATCTGATAGAGCTTGTGGATACATTCTCACTGCTTGACTCATCAGGGTACGGTTTGGTATCCTTGTCCTTGCCCCTATGAACTTGGCAGCCAGCCACATTGCTGCGGCAGCATAATGCTCAAGTGTGCCATCATTGTTGGATAGCTTTCTAGGCATACTGGGATGAGACATAGCAATTGTTTGAGTGATAAAAATTGCTCCATAAAGAATTTCATCTCCTATTTCAACTAATGGTTGAAGGAACTCGAGCTGTCTCCGCCATTGCTGTGAAAATGAGAGAGTTGGTAAACGGGTTAGCGAGTACTTCAGTGAACGATATTTTATCTCACCTGCAAATTCTTCCAGATTTTGCTCCAATCAATGGTGAAAACAGCATTGGAGTGGTCGTTCGAAAGGCGAGACCATTCTCTGGCCTTTTCGGGAGTTGAGGGGGCGCAAACGCTTGTTGGCGACTCAACTTCCGTCTCGGTCTTGTGTGCTCGTGAAGTCAGCTCGAATGAAAATTTCCGTTTCAACGAAACATCCTGTTGGAGAATGTGGGGGGTCAGTTATCCTATGCCTAATAAAATATCAAGCCATATTTTTCTCAAAACGGCTTTATCGGGAACATGGGTGGACAGTCACGAAGATGGCGGGCCATTACCTGAGAGTTGACCGTGACATCACTCATTGTGGTTGTAGTAGAGTTAGAGGCTTCCATAAGATCCTGTATCTCCATGTTCCCAAAGAGGATATATTTAATGGTTGATTCAATTTGGGAATTCCTTTTGGTGATAGAAAGCAGGACCGTTGCTTTTCCTTATTCTAAGGTAAATAGGCTGGATCGAAAAAGATTAAGCTAATGGAGTCAAAATACTGGTTTTGTTTGGGTAAGCAGACGGAATACGAAAGGCCTTTCATTCAATACTGGTTCGCCTCATGCGTTTCACGTGAATACTTCCCTCCCTTTTGCCTGACAGGCAACTTGCCAGCTTGGCCTGCCAATTCTTCCCTCTTAATAATGAAGCTTTTCCCTCAGTAAAAATTATATATATTAACCCTTGGTAGCCTTAAGATATTCAAGCAACCTCATCAATTGCCAGCCTCTAAGCCTATTCTTTAGTCCAGCGCCTCCAGGGACTCAGCTCTATAATTCTCAACATCGCACCCGACCTCAAATTCACATCATCCTGTACAGATGTATTAGCTTTCTCGGGTATTGTTTGATCTTATTGAATCATGTTCTGCAGTTTTCTGACAATGTGTTTGCAGGTTTTCTATTCTCTCATGCAGTAATGTCCCACAGCAGAGGCTGGGCGCTCGAGATAATGAAGATCGTCCTATACGGGACGAGTTCAATAATTTTTCATTACTTTCTGAGATCAATTACTATGTCTCCAATGTTGATTGTATAAGACATTTTTTACTATATAGAGATTGCAATCGGTGCCACTATGTCTTATTTAATATGACAATCAGAGAACGAATTATTAATTTATTGCCAAATAGAGCAGCACGTACGCCCTTTACAACACGACTGGTTAATTTAAAGGCCCGTAGATGGAGAAGAGCCTTTGAAATGGCCCAGTCTCGCATCTCTTCCGATGCTTGGCCCCTTTCAGAGTTGAACGTACAACAGTCCAAACACGTCCAACAACGTACTTCCACCGGCAATAACATTCCTATTCTTCAGAATGAGGTGGAGTACCCAAAGTCCAGCCAGAGCAGGAGGCGAGAAGGACAGCTTGGCGGCACAGCAGATAATCATGGGGTGACCCCCAGCACTGACCAGTCAAAAGCAGAGCAGCAAGAAGAACTTGATGAGAAAGTTGCCACAGAAACTATATTTAAATTAGAACGACTAGGAGAAGGCTGGGGCGAAGAGATTCTGCCAAGGCTGACGGTAGAGCGACGGGTAATAGAGCCAAAGAGTAAGCTGCGGAGAAAGAACGAAGCTGAAGTTGAAAAATCAGGGGACACTCTATTAATTAAGAATGATAAAAAAGATGAGAATAAAGTATGCTCTGGGTCATTTGAAACATTTTTAGCTCAGGTAGGGGTCCCCCCAGCCCACATTCAATCGACGATAGAAAAAGCAACCGCCTGGCGATTCACCGCTAAGGGCCGTGCTCTGATAGATAAAAGGAGGACGTCTCGAGTCGAGCGTAATGCCAAGGTGGTCACAGAGCATTTGATGTCTTGCGGCATTCCCTTGGGCCCCAGTGGCGTCGGAGCCATCTTGGCTTCTGTTCCTTTACTGATGCTCTGCAAACCAACGACAAATGACAGGTGGGACCGGAGGGCAGTCGAGTTGGCTGCATTCGCTCATACGTATGGGCACTGTAATGTACCGGAGGGATGGGAGGAGACCACAGAGCTTGGAGTTTGGGTGAAGAGACAAAGAATTGCCCGAGCGGCAGGAGCTCTTATTCCAGACAGACTAGCAGTGTTGGAACAAATGGGCTTTGATTTTGGTCAGACTGCCCAAGTAACTGAGGAATGGGAGCATAGATTTGATCAACTGATCGATTGGATACTGTGGCATAAAGAGAATTCACAAGTATTTACTTGGCTGGCCCTTGATTGGGGGGAGAGAGGCGGCAGTACGGCTCGAGAACTTGCAATTTGGATGACCCTCCAGCAAGAGTATCATAGAAGAAATGTTCTCTCAAGAGAAGCGATACAAAGGTTAGAGGCTTTGGATGTGGTATGGGAACCCCATGGCACGGGAAATGATGTGAAATGGATGAAATGGCTGGGCTGTCTCATTTATGTTGTTGAGAGGAAGCTTTGGGAGACGAGAAGTGCCGTGGAAGTTAAGGGGCAGTCCAAGAGAGGTAGGCCAAAATCAAATACTGTTTCTTCGGTTCCATTCACACTGGCTTCTGGTACGTATGACGAGGGTGATGAGACCGCACTGGATGGAGATGAAGATGCTCAGCGACCCAACGTTATGGCTGCCAGACTGGCGAATGAAACTGTTGCCAGAAGGGAGGCTCTGGCTAGATGTGATCTCAGACAAATACCAGGGCTTAGATTTTGGATCTCCCGTCAGAGGCGTTCTTGGAGGATGCAAGTCTTAGGGTCGGAGAAATCATTGATGCTTGGCTTGGCTGGGGTCGATTTGGATGGGTATACACCGCTAGAATGGCAGTCCATAGCACATACTACGGCGAACTTAATCAATGGATCAGATATATTTCTAGCAGGGAAATCTACCAAGAAGGAGACTTGTCAGATGAAGTTGAAGGTGTTGCGTTGGGTGCAAACACAGCAAGCCCTTTTTGCTGAAGGTAGACTATCAAAAGCTCAATTGCGGTATATGTCATTTCTGGGTATTATTTGGGTTTTGAGTGAGGAAGTGATACGAATGGATGATAAAATATGGAACTTGAAGAGAATAGAGCTTGAGTCATTTTTCATTGGCAAGAGGGAGACGACATCAATGCCTACTTCTTTGCATGAATGGTTGAGTCATCAGCGTGGCCTCTATGCCCTTGGTTTACTGCAAAGGGACAGAGTCGCTGTACTCAAGAGCCTCAATGTGTCATTCCAACACTCAAGGACCAAGGCGGACAGTGTTTGGGACCACAACTTGGGAGAATTATTGGCATACAGAGCAAAACATGGAAATCTCTCGTTCTCTAAGGATGATGATGACAATAAAAGCATCTTTGATTGGCTGCTTGACATGGAGGGGATGTATCAGAAAGGTAGACTTCCAGAAGGGAGAGCGATGCAACTCAGAGCTTTGGGATATAAATTTCATTGAATTCAACTTGCTTGCTGTTTTCTAGTCGATACTATTATTTTTGTGTGTGTGAGGCGCCCATCGGTAAATGTTCTTCTCCACTGGTCTCCAACCAATCGCTTCCCTCCAGTCTTTGCAATTTCAAGTAGACATCCACGCCATAGCCAGGAAGTGAGACAAGCGTCAAGTCGCCGCCAAAGTACCGAGCATATAATCGAGATAGGGGCAGACCAAAGCCTAAGCCGGCCATGCGAAACCTTCCACCCCCTCCTGCTACCAACTCTGCAGCATTGAATGCTTGTCCAATGGTGGAATGAGGTCGGTTGTCTAGTCCCAATCCCTCTGTTCTGTTTCCTTCATTCGGCTGTTCTAATGTGCTGCTCTGTTCAATGGTCGTAAATCCAAACTCGAACACTCTGGACACATGGTCTACAGGTATGCCGCCTCCTTGGTCACTGACCCTGATGCACACATCATCACCACCTCCACATATTCTTATGCTCAGAGGAGGAATTCGCCCACCCCCAGATCTGAGTCCAGAGCCCCAACTGTTTCCCATACTGCCAGCCTGGTATCTCTCAACAACAGCCCTCGCAGCATTCTTCAGAATTTCATACAAAATATAGTCAATATGAGCGGGAATATATGCCATCACCAAATCTGTATCTCCATTTACAGATATCTCAGGGGCCACACCATACGTTTCTATACACACTTGATGACATCGCTGGGCTGCCAGATCGATCGCCTCTGCCAGGGAAAGCTCAGTGCAGATTATTCCGACATATCCAGGCCTAGGAGCACCCAGGCCAAGGTGCTGTTCCGCCATAACACGCCTTGATATACGTGATCGCAGCATACTCTCCAAGAAATCATCTAAATGTAACCTATCTCCAACCAGAGGTTTTTGGCGACAATCGCGGAGCCCAGCAGCCAGAGAATCCAACATCGGTGAATGTTCATCGACAAGCCGTCTCATCAGAGCAGTAAAGGCCTCATTATCTTTCATTGTTTTGACTACTTTGTGGACACGTAAAGTTTCAAATGCATGATGATACGCCTTATATACCCTGTTAATGTGTGGATTGGTGACGACTATGTGCGGTAACAATTGAAGGTCTAAAAGCCGCCGTGCTAACCGCTTTGGGAGCTCCCTCTGGCACATTCTTGCACTTTCTAATATCTTGCTCTGATCATACCAGGCGTCTCTACCGAAATCTAACATGCTTCTAAGGGTAAGTTTCTCAAGAGGTTGTTGTGCATACTCTTGAACTGTGCTGTCGTAAAATGACTCCAAAGCCCTGACTTCTTTGGCGCCAGGAGTCTCTGTCCAAACTCTTCGCACTTGGGGCGAAAGCCAGTGTGCTAAACTTGTCAATGACGTTATCTCTCGGCACTCAATCCATGAAATTGGCGCTCTCAGGACTTGTATTGAGAACATTCGTGAAACCAAATTGATTCAAGATTTGGTCAGAATAAAAGCAGTTTTTGCCATATCATCTGAACACCCAATCTTCAAACAATTCTGGATGGTACACAAGCAGTTAGTCAGCATGTAATGAGACAGATATTGGCAATTCTGAGGCATTGCCTTCCAAATATGGTCCTGCCCCAGTGCTCCTTTCAGTGCAAGGGAACGAGCTGGAGGAAGATGACGGACTATCTGGATAGCTCACTATCCAAGTTTCGATCAGAGGTCCTGTTAATAGGCAATAGATAGAATATGAGTAAAATCTGCCAAAATAGTGTCACAATGCATTTGTCAAACTGTTCTGCTACGTATAGATCAGCATCCATCCATCATTACTCGCGCCTTAGAAATTGCAGAATCACCCTATACTTCAAGGCCACATGTATTCTCAACGGAATTCATGTTGGAAAACCCACGCACGAAATAGAATCCTTTCCTCGCAAAGCTCAAGCTAGGCAGGCTGTTTTTAGCACCTCTGGCAGTCTTCCTCCGCACGTCGTCTTGACTCGTGAGCAGGGCAAGAATGGAGAGCTCAAGAAAGCCTTAGAGTCACTGGGGCTACGTACCCTTGAAATGCCATTGGTTGAAACTAGCCCTGGACCTGACAGAGATGCGCTTCCCCAACATTTAGCCTCTAAGAATTTTGACTGGATCTGCTTGACATCTCCTGAATCAGCAGGTGTGTTTCTCGAAGGCTGGGAAAAAGCAGGTAAACCAGATGTAGATATAGCAGTAGTGGGTAAGGGGACAGCTAAAGTGCTAGAAGGAGTCATAGAGCCAAAGTTTACTCCCACGGTAGCAAATGCCGAACATTTTGCACCAGAACTTCCCTTTGTTGGCAGTGGCAGGGTGCTCTATCCAGCCAGTTGCAAAGCAAGTTCTGAGCTTCAAAGGGGGCTGCAGAAAAGAGGTTTCAGTGTCACTCGACTTAACACTTACGATACCGTCACTGTTTCAAAAATAGAAGAATCGATGCTTTCCCAAGCGCGCCAAGCCGATGTAGTGGCTGTTGCCTCTCCGTCAGCAGTCAAAGCCTGGGTTGCCACTGCAGGAAAAGAAACTGCAGACAGGGTGTCTGTGGCATGCATCGGATCAACGTCAGCAAGAGCTGCAGAAAATTTGGGACTGCAATCCATTTTTTGGCCTGAAAAGCCGGGTATTGAAGGTTTTGTAGACGCTGTGCAGAGGGCACTGGTCGAGCGTTCAAACCAATCAGTCACATGAAAATGAGGTATATGGTGTAAAGCTTCCCTTGTTGATATCATTTTGAACACTCACGTACAAGTCATAGAGCCTATCCCACTGACCACTCAATTTGGTCACTCTCATTGTGGCGGCTTTTCTATGGGGTACATGGACCACAAAACCACTGGGATGTACTACAAACCTTGATGGACACGGTTTCCTGGCCATATGAAGCAAATGAACCTTCTTATCTTGGCCATAGCCTCGAAATCTTTCATCATACCAGGGCACTTTCTTCCTGGCAGCCAAGATGTATGGTTCAAAACCTTTTTTATAATTTACTGTGTATGGCTCTGTTGCATCCACCCACTTTTTAAAATTGGTTCGAGAATGGCCGGGGCTATATTGTTTGAGCTGAAATCCAACAAGGTTTCCAGCCTTGAAAGCAGCTACTATGGCTGGTTTCCCCCCCTTCACTGCACCTATGGCATCAGCCTTCCCTCCATTTTTGTGATCATTGCTTGTTTCAAATGCTGGCACCACGTAAATTGAACCTGCATTTAGATCATCCATTAGTTTTTCATACCCTGTGCCATTGGAGTTCATCCACGCTGAGGCCAGGTCGGGAGAGGGCAAAAAGTCTACATCTAGTAACAGAACCGCCTCTGTTTGAGCTAGCGCCAATGCCTTATTTCTAGCTGCGTTGAATGGGTACAATCCCAACCTGCTGTCCTCAATGGATGCCATGTGCTCCACTATGAGGCTGAGGTCAAGAGCACACCCATGTCTGTACTGCTCTCTTTCAGCATGCAATGATGCCAATGCGGCCTTAGCATCTTCTAAACTAGTCCCATTCACATCTTGCTTATCAAAGCTTATGACCTTGCCATCAAACACTGGGGCATAGACAGCAGCAGCAATTCTATCCGGCCATAAAGTGCACTGGGAGCGCAACATCGCAATTCGTTCGAGAGACAGCTGGGTTACCAGAGTGACGCTTTCCTTTGTTCTCTCACGTTTTGATTCCCACACATGGCTTGTTGTCAGTGGCTGAATAGGGGGATGCTTCTTCTTTCTGCAGCTAAACTTTTCTTCACAATTGGTCTCCATGTGCTCAGTTTCGAAGCGTAGCGACAAAGACAGTAAAGTGAAGGAACTGGTCCCATGTATCCGTATGAAACTGGTGGTGCTCCAAAATAACCACAACTGCGTTTGTTAAGCAACGAAAATAAGGCACTCCATGCTTCTTTTAACTAAAGTCTGCGAGATAGTGCACCCACCGATGAGATTGACAGCAGGACCAGCCTCTGTTTGCCGACTCTGATGAACATTTTATAAATACGGTTGAATCTGACTGCTGAATTTAATGTCAAGCAATAGACAACCTAATTGTTAGAACGTCTCTTAATACTGTAATTGATCGCGAATGCTGTACGTCGTGGAGGGGATGAAAAACAATAATTTAACTGATTAAATGTAGAAAAAAATTCGTTTATTGAACCACCAAAGTTAAAACATATCAAACGTTGTAATCTTATTACACCATTTTAAATCGAACCTTGCCTGTTAGTGCCTGCTGCTGTGCGACCTCCTGCTGTCCCTTTGGTGTGACGACGAGTCTGCTCTCCTCGTCTTTTCTCTACTCCTACTCCTACTTCTCTTCCTTCGCCGTTCTTTCTCTCTGGTGGGAGATCTGGAATAACTCCTCTCCCTACTTCTTCTACTACTTCTCTTCCTTACTGGTGACCTAGAACGGTGCCTGGAAGATCTCTTTTCAACCTCTCTGTCTCTGTCTCTGTCCCTGTCTCTCGGTCTATCTCTATAATCTCTGTCTCTTTCCTCTAATGCCCTCTCATCATACCTTGGTGGCCCTCTATAATACGATGGCGCCGGTCGGGGACCTCCCCGCCCACCAATAAACGGAGGCCTTGGGGGTCCTCGATACTCTCCAAAAGGAGGCCTAGGTGGGCCCCTTCCACCCATGAAGGGTCTTCTATCTTCGTACATAGACCTGGGTTGTAGGCCCCTACCTCCATTATCAAATGGTCTATGCTGGAAACCAAAGGCATCTCCCCCACCGCCTCTATACGGTTCTTGGGGAGCAATCGGAAGAGGAAGATTCTTCATACGACCGTCTTCGTTAAACAGGAGCTCATGTCCCGTCAGTACTATAGTATGTTCCCAAGGGCTGCTGTGTCTTTGCCATACTTGCCTGGCAGGCCTTTCACTGGTGACAAATGCTTCATAAGCTTGCTCTGCCGGATCCATTTCTTCCTGTTGATTTTGCACGTCAGCAGTCTCTCCGTCCATAATGATTTCTGTAGGTTGTCTTCTGGGCCTATTTGTATCAATAGTCTGGATCTTATTCTGCATTGTATATTCTAATCTAAATTGTTTTACCCTATCGCAATAGCCTTTCCACGTCGCTTCAGTCTGACCGTAGTTGAAGAAATCGTTGGGGTCTATACCTGGTATTCTCCAAGGGGCATCCACCACCATGTATGTGTCGATATCAAATATATCGCCATGACCGAGAGCAAGGAATTCTTTATACTCCTCAGGTGATACTCTTGTCTGACCTGGTAATTTCACTGGTTGACCTGGTTTGGCCTGTGAAGGAAAGACGGCATCCCTTTTGTCCAAGTGACTGGGAGGCTGTCTCTGCACCTGCTCTGACGTAGTAGATGGGTGGGACAGGCCTGGGATGGAACCTGCATCAGGAACTGTACTGCTCGTAGGATGATGAAGTGGAATAGTGGTTCCCATTGCTATCCCCAGCCCGGGGATTGCGGCCCGGGGAATTCCACCGATGGCACTCCCCCGACCAGCATGGGCCGCCAAACCTTGAGGTGCAGGTTGCGTTTCGTAATCTGGCTGTGCTTGTGTCTGACCCTTTACTCCTTGCCGCTGGTATTGAAATTTGTTGGGTTGAGGCTCAAAAGCTGTTGCATTCTCGTCCAAAGTGATCATCAGATCGTCCTCATCGCTATCATCTTCAGACCCTTCTTCTTCCGACCCTGCTTGCCCCGCGACGGTGCGGGGTATACCCTGTTGAGGTGGAGCATTTTCTATTGCTGGTACATCTGTAGTATCCTCTTGATCGCCGTACAATTGCTCGAAAAGTGCGTCGTCATCAGCTATCACTTCGTTTGTCGTAATCTTTGGGGCGGCTACTGTTTCTGCTTCCTCCCCATAAAGAGCACCAAAATCATCGTCATCCATTGATCTTCAGCGTATCAAGTTGTATGTCCAATTGCTACTCTTCTATGATCATGGAAAAGGAATCCAAGAAATCTCTTCCCTCCTGCTTAATACTATAATAACCAACGTGAGACTATATTTAATTCGAAAGCATTACATGCATGACTATCATTTTAAGATCGAGTTATCTCCTGCTTGTAAGGGCAGTTTGAACTCCATCAGCTCGTTTCATTGGGGGCCACTCCATGACGGACATCACAACAACTAACGACACCCCGGACCTTCACTGTGACAAATGACAGTTATATCATAGGTTAGGTATATAAAAAGAGCAACCAACCAACCAACCAAGAAGGATGGATGGATGCGCTACTTTTACACAACAACCGGTACATTATTATCGACTGCGTCCAAGGGCTTCTCAAGATTTTTGACATTTCCTCCCCCCCCTTGCCAGTGTATCTTATACTCATACCATTGGGACAGCGACATCATCAGCATGATGAGAAACACCAAGTGAGCCCATAGAAGTAGGATACCTCCAAAGAGAATATACCTCACCCCCATGTTGGTGATCTCACCACAGGTCTGCAGCACCTCCCACCCGCATATCTCCTCACTGCTCACTATCGGAATTGTGACACACACCTGGGATAGGGAGATGCCACTCACTGTAATTTTAGTGAGGTTGCTGCAAATGATCCGCAAAGCAACCTGTGCGATCAGTACGATCCATCCCAATGAGAAGAGGATGGCACATATTGTGATAGCAAAGAGCATGAGACCAGCACATATCAAGTGGATATTCAAGGCATTCCGCAAAAGCCACTTCCTACCACCTAGATAGTTCCGCATTCTCCACTTCCCTATGTGTATATATTTATCCTCAGCAAATAGCACAATCACAATTGCAACAGCATCAAGAAGCACCAAAAGAAGGAGACCAACGAGTACGAGAATTTTAAGAGTTCCTGCGATGGTGTTCCCTGTGGCATCTGCAGCGGCAGAGACAATGGATGAAGTCCACATCTGCTCAGTTCCCAGGATCAACAGGACGAAGCCCGGAATGAGAATGAGTGTGCCTAGGGTAGCCCATACGATCGATCGATTCGTCATGCGTGTTTCCTGAGGCACTAAAATTATCTTTTCCTCTTCTTTAGAGGGAACTGGCTCAAGCTCATCTCTATGCTCAAAACTCTTACTGGTTGCGCCAGCTAATCCTGCAGCGACACCAACAGCCTTGCCACCCAGAGCAATGAGACCCGACTTTGTGCTGGCGATCAGGTGACGAACATGCTCTCTGGGATCCAGAAAAACGGGCAACCATAGCAGCACTATCATCAGTAGTGAGAACAGGACTGCGCCTAGGGATATACCCCACAGGTAGTTGATTATAGTGTCGACATCAGCCCCCTTGAAAGACTCTTCAGGCACCGGATCCAAAGTCTCGATGTCTTCTGGGCAGACTAATGTGCTTAGATTCTGACTGAAAATGGGAGCACTCCTTTGAGGAAGCCATTCATATGTATATGTCCTGTACAAGGGCCCGGTGATCGCTGGATACTTGGCAAACGAGGAGTTTCCAGGGGATTCAATATAGTATGCATCGAGATTGCCAAACTCAGCCTGCTGAACAAACGGGAGGACAGAGGCAAACCTCAATGTGGTGTTGAGTATGTTAAGGGCCTCTGTTTGGTTGCATGTCTCCATTGCTGTCTGCTCCTTATTGATGCAAGTAAATGTGAGCTCGACACCACTCTTCAACGGCGCCCCCCACTGTCCAGAATAGAGAGCCCACTCAAATTCTTCCGTCTTGTTCTCTGCAAAAATTTCATCAATCGTCGGCAGATATTTAATGTTGTCCTGGGTGGGCTGAAACATTCTGTCTGGATCTCTTTTGGCCCTGTCTCCTATATAGACCCCCCCAAAATTGTCCAAACTGAAGTACTTGCCGTCTTTAACACTGCTTCCATTAAAATAAGCATACACAGCAAGAGGGCTCTCCTCATAATAATTACCATGGCCGTCAAGGCCCGCATATGCTACAGGATGCCCATCCTCCAGTGGGCACTGCCCAGCCTGGCAATCTCGAATCTCCATCCACGCATGCTGCGAGTAGGCAGCCTGCATCAGTGCCCCATCCGATTTACACACCAGTACAGAGACTCGGCACCAATCGCTTTCATGGACGCCTGTAGGGCACATGAGATAATCCAACTGTTGGAGCTCTCCATCCAAGTTCAACACAAATGCTTGGTTACTGCAGCCATTCCAAGCGTAATACAAATGATAGGTGAACAGCCAAAGACTCGG
>JAAMXV010000590.1:0-36854 GCA_019693495.1 Axilococcus clingmanii
TGGCCCTTCAGCTGCCTTACAAAGACCACCACAGGCTCATCCTTACTGATGGAGGATCTCATAGTCAGTGACGCCCGTTGCGTGAATACTTCGGCTTCACTGGGCATGAAAGCTCTTCTTCAGGCAGCTACATTCTCAAATTTGTTCACTACTGGGTACAATCATGTGTACATTAACTCAACTACCGTGTACTTAAATGAAACAAACTGGGTATCATACATACCTCCCCCAGCTCGATGGCGCATGGTCAACACCCTCTTCACGTGTACCGGGAATCACACTCATCCACTGCCTAAAATTGACTTGTTGAACCATTCCTACCATGTACCACTGTCCATGTGGCTGGTAATGGTAGCCCTACTTGTATTTGCAGTGTGGTCATTTATCAAGCTTCAGAGGAAGAAAAGGAGTGAAGGTGTACCTGAATTTGTCATTGCCAGAAATAGAGGGTATGCTTTGCAGAGCTTGATAGGTGCTGGCCACTATGGTCAAGTCTACAAGGCCAAGCACATTGCAACTGATCAGATGGTTGCAATCAAAGTGCTCAACCTCAATCCTGAAAATTCAAAGGAACTTCGACAAGCCGTCAAGGAATATTATACTATGAAAAGCCTTCAACATCCTGGATGTCTGAGGGTTATCAGCAGATACAGTAACTACCTTCGGCAAACCAAAGACGGAGTTGAGATAGGTCCACTGGCATGGAGCATTGAAGATTATGTTCATGCCCCAAATAGTTTGTCTATTGAAGATACCGCACGCGCAATCTCTCTGACGTCGAGCACTTCTATCAGCCATGGTGATGAGATGGTATCCAATACCTATCTTGCACCCCTTTTCAATGGAAGTATAGCTGAAGATGCCTCATACACTACGGTGCAACTTCATATTGTCCTAGAGTTCTGTGATATGGGAACCCTGGCAGATTCTATATCCAATGGGAGACACTTCTATGATCCAGACGGATTCCCAGTCCTCTCGACAATTCTGTCGGCTGCTCTGGACATTGCTGAGGGTTTGGCATACCTTCATCATCCTGACCGACAGCTAGTTCACAGAGACTTGTCGGCTGACAATGTGCTTCTGAAAACTGAGCCTAACAAGAGGGGTTTCAGAGCTGTCTTGTCAGATTTTGGATTGACTACATTGCTGACTGGAAGTGCGTCTCACAGGAGTTCTAAGATGAGGGGAACAGTGGTGTTCATGTCCCCTGAAGCCATAGAGAGCTGCACCATCACTCCAGCTTTGGACATATATTCGCTAGGTATAATATTATATATGCTGTGGACTAGGAAATCACCTTATGATTTTAACAAATCATCCCTGCAAATTGCTCGAGAAAAAACCCAGCTTGGAGGTGAGCATTGGGATATGCCTTGGGAGCCACCCCAAAAGTATGAATTATTGGTAAGAGAGTGCTGTGCTTATGATAAGAATAGGAGACTGACTGCTCAGCAAGTTATTTCAAGGATTAAAGAGCTTTTAGGTCGGAAGTGAATTCCAGGGTCTCCAGTGGTCCAGTGGTCCAGTGGGGGTACCCCCACCATTTTCTTGAAGAGGCCAACAATGAAAATTATTATTTGTATTTGAGCAGTCGTATTTTACTAGGGTTTAATTGGTTTTAACGATTGTCGTACCAGTTTCTATATTGTGTGTTTTTTTCCTTTAAGTTCTGAGTTCCTGATTGGTGAGACAATTTTGTCACATTCCTTGACTATATTGGTAACTGTGGTCATGTAATAGGACAATGCATTTGTTGAAGTCTGCTGTCTCCTCTTTGAACTACATATTTCCCAGGCAGTCACTCATGCGCATACTATGTAAAATGGTGAGTTTAAGGGGGGAGAACCTTGTAAGGATTCAATATGCACAAAGGATCAAGAGTGGTCTTCACACTCTTCATCAATTCTATGGCTACCTCACTCTTGCAGTATCCGATGCAGTCAGCTTTCATGAGACCCAGACCATGTTCAGCTGAGATAGACCCATTAAATTCTGATGTCTTTTCATAGATCCAAGGTTCAATAATAGTTGCCAGTTCATCTGAATACTTTGTATATGATACATTCAGGTGCAGGTTTCCATCACCCAAGTGTCCAAAGCCTGTTACCACTACCTCGTCCCCCCTGAAGTTCTCATCAATGTGTTTTTTTGTCAGCTCCACCATAGTGGCAAGCATTGCTGTGGGTAATGAAACATCATACTTATATAACGCATGCTTATACCTAATCAAGGCTTCAGTTATTCCTTCCCTAATATGCCAGAATGATGAGGCTTGACTGGAGTCTTGGGCCACTGCTCCATCTAAAACGAGACCTGATGCCATTGCCTCCTCCAGGAAGGCTTCAAGCTTGTCGGTGTCATGCTTCCTATTGCTCCCCCTTGTCTCCACCAAAACATAAAATGGTGCAAGTGTGCTAGGCAGAGGGTTCCTAGTGCTTGGCAAACACTGCAGCGTGATCCGCATGCATGTTTCATCCAGATACTCAAAAGCAGACAGTATTTCACCCAACATTTCTTTGGCCAGTCTTAGCGTACCCAATGCTCCTTCAAAAGTGGAAAGTGCTAAAAAGGCTGTGTTGATACTCTGCGGAAATGGAGCGCACAGGAGTGCTACTTTAGTTATGACACCAAGAGTTCCTTCGCTTCCAATAAACAATTGCTTCAGATCATAGCCAGTGTTGTCCTTCCTCAGAGTACTCAACAGATCCAGTATAGTACCATCCGCTAAAACGACTTCCAAACCTAGCACGCTACCATGGAGAGATCCGTATCTGAGCAGGCGTAGTCCCCCAGCATTGGTTGCAACATTGCCCCCTATGCAGCAGCTGCCTTTGGCACCCAAGTCCAAAGGCAGCACATAGCCTTGCTTACTGACTGTTTCATCTAAATTTTGTAATACAGCACCTGCTTCGCTTACGAGTATACCAGTGGTAGCATCAAATGAGATTACCTTGTCCAACGATAACATCGACAGAACAATTTCATCAAAGACCGGCACACTCCCACCGACCAAGCCGGTATTGCCGCTCTGAGGAACGAGTGCTAATCTTCGAGAGTGACAATGTTTTAATATCTCTGATATGTGTTGAACTGTTCTTGGACGAAGGGCTAACTGAGACTTGCCCTCATATTTGCCGATCCAATCCCTGCAAACAAGTTGAAAAGCGTAAGCCAGCTGACGACGGAAGGTGGTTGTGGTGCCAGAGATACCTGTTGAATGGCTTGAGATCGTCGTGATCTATTATGACTCCCCTATCATCGAGGATATGCCGAAACGTCGAGATATCTGAAGCTTCCAAGGTCGCGAATTGGTCACTGCGAGTTACGAGATTGCTTGCTGCCCTTGTCAGTAAAAGATAGCCCTCCTTGTGCCGTCTTTTTAAGTATTGCATCATTTTGCTATTTTTTCATGAGGTTGAGTTATTACTGACTGTGATGTGCCCCCAGTCGGGGCTCAGTCACCTTGAAATTTTGAAGCTCCACCTCTTGTCATAGTATTATGTCTTCCAATTCATCTAAACCAGCTGCTGCTGCTGCAGCAGCCAGAGCCGCATCCCCCAATATATCTCCTAGCGTAGGTGGTCCATCAGCATGTTTTGCCCTTTTGCCTTGCTTTCCTTCCTTCGAAAGCGCTCGTTGTCGCTTGAGCTGCTCCTTGATGGCCCTTGCTTCAGCTCTGGCAGCTGCAGCTGCTTCTTTACTATGTGCCTTCTCCTTAGCAGCTTCCGCTCTTCTGGCTTTTTCTGCCTCCAGGTCTGCTTTCAATTTTCCTTTTTCGGCTTCTCTCTCCAATTTTTGCCTCTCCTTCCCTGCCTCCAGGTCAGCTTTCAATTTCTCCTTTTCAGCCTTCTCCCTCTCCTTAACTTCAATCTTTTTTCTTTCCTCTTCATCCTTTGCCATTTTTTCTAACCCTTGCTGCCGCTCTATCTCAGCTTGTCTCTCTTTATTTAACCTACTTACTTCATTCAAATCTAGTAACGCGGCTTTCTTTGGCTTGACTAGCTTTGTAGCTGCCCCTTTGGGAGGCAACGTAGGTTTCAGGGACCTTGCAAAAAGGTTTGAATGTTCCAATAATGCCGATTTTCCTGTTTTGGGGAGATCTGCTAGCATTGGGTTCCCGAAAGCAGGTGCTTTGCAGTGCACCAACGCTGAAGTGGTGGAGGCCCCTTCCACCACGACCTCCTTTGGAGGGTCTCTTACAGTAAAGTCGGAACTTTTCGAAACCCTGAGAAATGCGGTACTCCCAGGTGCTAACGCTTCTCTTAAGTTGAGGTTGTAATATGATTCTTCCAAGGGTCGATAGACGAGAGGATTTGCAGTAAGCAGTAGTCTTCTCACCACTTGGAGCACTGCTGTGAGGGCAGGACAGTCTGCTTCCACAGGTCTCATATGTAAGGCTCCATCATACTTGCCTACACTTCTTCCAGTTATCCTCACCCATTCATCAGTTGATTTGCAAGCAGTCTCTGCCAGGTTCTGAAGGACAGGACGAAGTTCTTCCAAGGCTTTGTGACGGAGGAACAGAGGTGAAAGCAACAGACGCGACCGGAATAGTGGCTCTAACGATTCCCACTGGGACAAAATTCTATCAAGAGTAGAGGCAGACAGTAACGCCATGGCATCCCCAGCAGTCCAGTCGCCTTGAAGGCGCTGATGTATTTCGAGCACCGTTTCCATGCCGGGCTACTATGATCGGCGTAGTTTACAATATATCATCTAGGCAACGTAAACTCTACCATAGGATCTTTTTGAAACTTATTTCTTAATTGTCCACACGCGGCAGCCGCTTCCAGGCCTCTAGTGTTCCTCAGGCTACAAGCAACCTTGCACCCTTCCAGGGCCTTGAGGAACAGACTCACAGATCTCTTTGATGGCCTTCTATGCTCGCTGTCATCTACAGGGTTCCAAGGTATAACATTCACATGGCTTCTCAAGTCATACCTCCTTAATAATGTTGACAAAGCTTGTGCATGCTCAGGTGAGTCATTAACACCTGCCAACAAGGTATATTCGAAACTAACTCGACGGCCAGTTTTCTGAAAATAGTACGCACAATCAGACATCAGAGCGTCTAAAGGATACGCTGCAGCACTAGGGATTATAGACTGTCGCAGCTCTTGAGTAGGCGCATGTATGGATACAGCTAACGTTATTTGCAGTTGATGAGCTGCCAGTGCTCGGATAGCATTTGGTACTCCGACGGTGCTGATGGTTATGTTTCGAGATCCTATGCCGACTTGGGAGTTTAGGATGTGATAAGATTGTACTACTGAAGGTAGATTCAATAATGGCTCTCCCATACCCATGTACACGACGTTGGTACACCGCTCTCCAAATTCTTCTTGAACTGTCAAAACCTGGTCCACAATTTCATGGGGCATCAAATTTCTGGCGAAGCCACCCTTTCCAGTGGCACAAAAGGTGCACCGCATAGGGCACCCTACCTGACTACTCACACATACTGTCAGCCTTTTCCTAGTAGCTCCATAGTCAGAATCAGCTGGAATACCTACAGTTTCAATCACTCTACCATCAAACAACTGCAAAAGAAATTTTCGAGTCCCATCGGAAGAGGTGACTGTGTGCTGCAAAACGGATCTACCTGTCCTAACACCAGCTGAGATGAGTTCAGTTCTCAGTGCCTTTGGCACATTTTGAATATCCTCTACACTTTTTATGCCATTAGTGAGGACTGCATCCAGCAATTGTTTACCTCTATAAGCTTGTTGTCCGTGAGATGTGACAAGCTGTTGCAGCTTATCTAATGGCTCTCCCAATATGACCTGGCCACACCCCAATTTCTCTTTTTGTCGTACTATCTTTTTAGCATCATTCAAGGCTTCATCTACTGCGGCTACATCAGCGGTATCCCAGTTTCCATCAGTTACCCCTTTCCTCCTTTCGGGCAACGTGGGGCGGAGGGTTGGCGGACTGCTCAACCCACCTTTTTGCCTACTCTCACGGTCTGCAAGACCACTTATGAAGGTCTCCTCAGAAGCTATGGACTGATTCATTGTAGTCCTTCTATTTCTTGGGTGAGAAGAGGCTCTCAGTATGGCGAGTGCACGGCCATGCATGGAAAACTTTACAACCCCGAAATGCATTTCGAGAGAATGTATCTATCAGAATTTAGTAAACAATGCTTGAAATGTCATAGCTGGTGTACATTGAATGAAGTTATCGAGTTGTCGTATTATACGACCGACCAGGTGAGAGCGGAAATTCCCTGCTGAGGGCTCAGTACAACATGAGAGACATGTGTATCGACTGTTACGTTCATTGTTTTATTTTGTATCCACAGATTCGACTATTGATTAGAGAACTTCTTGATTGAGTGGAAATTCTAACATTTCGTTGCGGCACTGACAAATTACTTTCTCTTTGTATGAAGCTTAGTAAATCATATCTGGGCAGCAAAAGCGTGCCATGGTATTATTCTAGGAGCAGTGGTTTCAGAAGGCGAGTGAAAGGCCGCTGCAATTCGTCCAGCGCTGATGTAGGCGACTTGTTTCCATACCAAACAAACCTGCAAACTGCCTCTCAGAAGCTGGCCGACGAAAAGCCAGCAGTCGGCCCAGGTAGTACTGTGAATGATGACGATGTGCTCATAGAATTTAAAGATGTGTATAAGAAATTCGGCAGCAAGACAGTTTTGAAAGGAGCGTCATTCAAAATTAGAAGGGGAGAGGCGGTTGGAATTATTGGAGGGTCAGGCACAGGTAAATCGACCACCCTCAGAATTGCAGCAGGTTTATTGGAGCCTGACTCGGGAGAAGTACTAATAAAGGGAATCCCACGTCAAGGACTATTATCGGATGACGATACTAGTGACAAATTAAAAATAGGCTTGGTGTTTCAAAGTGGGGCATTGTTTGATTCTCTCACAGTGGGAGAGAATGTCGGTTTTCTTTTGTACGAACATAGCTCTTTACCCCCAGCAAGGATTCAAGAACTCGTGGCAGAATCCTTAGGCAGAGTTGGTTTAAGTGGAGTTGAAAATTTATACCCTAGCGAGTTGTCGGGCGGCATGAAAAAACGAGTTGCATTAGCGAGAGCCATCATACGGGACGAAGGACATGACGAAGCAGATCAAGTCATCATGTATGATGAACCAACAGCTGGATTAGACCCAGTGGCGTCCACAGTGGTAGAGGATCTTATCCGGAGTCTACAAAGTGATGTAGAAGGCCATAGAAAAAAACATCTGTCAAATGGTGTCAAAGCGGGAGGTATTGCTGCTTATATAGTTGTCACTCATCAGCACTCCACCATTAGAAGGAGTGTTGATAGATTGATTTTCTTGAATGATGGACAGGTTGTGTGGGAGGGCAGTGTCGAGGACTTTGATAGAACAGAAGAACCTATTGTGCAACAATTTGCCAATGGATATTTGGATGGTCCAATACAATACGTGTGAGTGACTGGTTGTTTTATACAGTGGCTGTAATAACAACAACAAAAAAAACAATAAGAAGGTGAAGAGTGGGTGATGATACTACTTCTTCAGTCAAATGGTTCTACTGAGCATGAGTTTTCAGCATGACGTCTGCATTGGTAGCCTCACGCCGTGGTGCAAGCTTAGAAGTAGCATCTGCATTTGCAAATCTGTAGCTACCAGAGGTATTAAAATCTCTCAAGTAAGGCTCCAGAGCAGGGATGGCCTTGGCCTTGTCAATTGCCAGAAGAACGAATGGACGTACGATGGTCTGATATACGAATGTTGCTCCTTTGAACTGAGGAAGAACCAGCCATGAGATAAGAGCTACACGACCCAGAGAGTATAATGGGATCCACATGAGCACAGGCCATGCAAACTTCTCAACTGTAGAGAGAACCGAGAATGAGACCCAATAGGAGAGCCACTGTGTATCATCGGAGGCGCCTGCAGACTCTAGGGCCTTAAAGGATTCGAAGGCTGGGTAGAGTATTGACAGCGAATACCACATCAAGGCAACGAGGGTTGAATAACCCGGTATAAGGCGTAGAAAAAACCCTAACATGTTTTGTTGTTCAATTTCTGTCTTGTGATCAAACAGTTTATACGAGGGTTCTTGTTTTTTTCAAGGAATGTATATTGAAACTCTAAGTCAATCATAGATTATAGAATTGCGGTTGTCTCATGCTGGGTTGTCCAAAAGCTGATACAGAACATACTCGGCAGCTGCTAGGCCCAACCGTTTGACTGGAGCTTCCTGTTGAGACAACCAAGGACCCATTGCATGACTGTACGTGCTACCGACTTGATCCTTTTTGGGTAGATAAAACACAGACATGAATCCACGTTTAAGGATCGATATGTAAAGATAGGCATCATGTCGAAAATTGTGCAGCTTGCGGAATCTTTGCCAACAGATGTTACCTACGCAACGGCACGTAGAGTGGCGACAACTTTGATAGAGACACATCCAGATGAATCACTTACCGAAATCATACATGCATTTGCGAAGAGTAGTTATAAAAGTGTGGTATCTGTAGCAGTATGCATGGGCACAGTGTCCCGCCTTCCAACGGCTGCGAGCACACAACGGTTGCTTCTAATCATCTGTAACTCTGTCATATTGCCTGTTCTTGGGGATGGTACTCATCCCCATCCTCAAGAAATAGAAATCTTGCTTGATTTTTCCCACTGTGTAGTACAGAAAGGCAACAAGGAGTGTGCCCTGAACATAGTACGAAGGGCCATTGAGCCACCATGTACTACCACAGACATTAGATTGGCATGTCAATTGGCTAGTGTGACCAGGCATTCCTCTGAGATGACTCTTCTTTTGTCAGAAACAGTCTTAGAAGCAGCACTGGCTATGCTCACAGTAGACAACGCTGACCTGTCACGACATACCATGGCAGCAGTCGGAAAGAATCTTCTCCCTGTGGCAGTAGAAGCAGCTCAAAGAAGAGGCACACTTGATGAAGCCTTGAAAAAGGTCAAAACAACTGCTGAGTATCTTTGGCAGCATGATAAAAAGCAAGTCAGTTTGTCCTTGGTTATCCAGTTTTTGGAGGATATGGTCCTGCAAAACTTTGACCTAATGAACGATCATGCTTTCTTGGCTCTGCTCAAAGTGTGTCTCCTGGATAGTAGTGCTCTACTCAGAAAGAGAGCACTCTACATATTAAAAGCAATAACTAAACCCAATGTCAGTGCGCCCTGGGATGTATTTATTAAATTGTATGATGTTCTAGAGGAGGATTCGTATCATCTGGTTGCAGCTGTCTGGGACAACACCTTGTGTGCAGTTGGCCCTATTTCCTTTCCTTGGATGGAAATCATTTGGAAAAAGGGCATGGGTCACATGAACCCACAAGTCCAGCGATTAATTGTGCTGCATTTTCTCAAGAGGTATTGCTCGCCAACTCTCGGCATGCCAATCCCATTGCCCTTCATAGCTGACGACCTTTTACCTGCACTTTCTGTCTCTCATATGGCAAGAGGTGAGTTTAAAGAGGAGACGGACAGGTTGGCTGTTGACTTCATGGTACAGCTGTACAAGTCGTACGACACCAGCGAAGAACGTGTGGCTTTTGTCATGATGCTCGTAGGAGTGCTTACCAAAAGAGCTGTGCCCCGTCTGCTGGTATTGAGGTGCACCGACATGATTGCCGCGGTTGTTCAGGAGGCAGCATCACAACAAATGCCATTACAAGATGAAAAGAATGTTTTAGAGCTTAGTGAGCGTGTGTGCCAAGCATGCGTAGCTCAGGTCTCCTTGGGGACATCAATTTTAGGAGTCGAGGTGCATGCCACATTGATACGCTTGGCTCAGGTCTATATTCCAAGTGAGACTGTGCAAGGGTTGCTCTCTATTGGGCATATTCTAAGTCAACTGCCACTTGTCATGCTGCATCCAGGTGGGTACCTTGAAGCCTCCGTCAAGGGGTGGGGTCTTTGCCTTGGAGCAGTCACAATACGACGACTTGTGGATGACGTGGCACTGTCTCCGACTGCGAAACAAGCTGATCAGGAAGGGCTGGCTAGATTGTTCTTAATGGCAGAAGCCAATGTGGAGGATCTGGAGTCAGTGTTTGGTAAAAAATTGGAGACTTGTGAGTATTACAGTAGTCCTCAAGGTGTGTCTTTACTCAAATGTCTGTTGAATTGTGCTACCCCCGAAAACCAGTTCAACCAGGATGGTTGCACTGCATGGAGCGCTTTACACGAAGTTCTACACTGCCATGCCACGAGGATGGAGCAGGAGTTGCTGGAGATGGGATCAAAAGCCTTGCAAGAGCTACTTGTCAAACAAGGGCGATCAGAAGACATTGCCGTTATTGATGTGTTCAAATGCATCTCCAGCCTGAGCAGGTTCATGAGGACGGCACACCAGAAGGCCGACCTTGCTGTGGACATGTCGAAGAACATCCTTACACGCCTCACACTTCCTTTGGCTACTATCATGGTAAAGCACACAGTGCCTGCATTGCAGCAGCCGGTGACTGCATTACGAGAAACTGTAGAGCTGGCAGCTTTGGAAATGGAGATTGCTAGTTGGCTGTGTTTTGGCTGTTCAAATAGTAGCAAAGGCTCGGTATCATATTCACATGATGCTGATGAGATATTGTCAGCTGTTCTTTCCCTTCTCGAACAGATCAACCTGAGATTAAAAGAAGTTCAATGGACCACCGAGAGGAGAGGCAGCTTAACAAAGCCTCGTTTCATCAACCTGGTCAGCTGGCATGCCGTGCTTCGCTCTCTCGAACTTCAGACTTCCAACCCAACAGATGAAAGTAAAATTCGATTGCATGCGCGAGCTCTTGCAATTTCGATAGCGTCGCTACAACAACTAAGGGATGAGTCATTGCCCTGGGCATTCAGGTGTATCAAGATCTTGCTCCCAGTGTACGTGACCAGCCCTGTGGTAGTGAGCGACTCAGTAGGTTTGATTGCAGGTGGTCCGAAGGATGTATCTCCCTCTGGAGTGTTATCGTGGGCCTACACAACTGCTTGGAAGGCAGTGAAACCTGTTCTGAGAAGACGAGGAAGTCTAGCAGTCACTCTCACCAGTGCCATTCTACCCTCCATCTTATTCGCAGCTGCACTAGATGGTCAGCAGCCATATCGTGACCTCTTTCGATCGTTTCACACCAAGGATGGGCCAATCCATTCCTTCATTGCGGAAATAGTAGTAGCATCTGAACGCTCTATGAGGTTGTTATCTGTAAATAGTCTTCACCTCATAGGGATATGGGCTATGACACCTGCCTTGGCTGTAGAATACTGTGATGTGATTGTTATGCTGGCACTGTCTGGCATTGATGATGACTCAGCCAACATGGCTTATCAGATAGAAGAGCCATTGAATGCAGAGGCTATCAAGGATAAAGCAGCTTTGATGCACGCCATTGACCCAGAACTCAATGCTGCAATGCTGCATGCGGAGGCAGGTCCTAGAGTAGGAGTCATTAGCCTGCTACATATGTTTGCTGTAAAGGCTGGTGGTGGTGCTGCCATGGAAAATGAGTCACACTGCAGTCCAGAGAAATCATTTTGTGCGACAGTGTGGAATAAGCTGCTTCATCTTGTTCTTACTGATACTGATTTGTCAGCCAAGCGATATAGCTATGGCACACGAACACACAGAAAGAAGGTGAGAGCTTGGCAAGCACTATGCGCACTGAGCCCCAGCGTGTGTGACCCCGATGTCTTGCCTGCTCTGGTCTCATGTGTTGAGTCCTCAGATGCTTCGAACGTCAAACAATACATGGAGAGGACTGCAGTACAAATATTAGTGACGTTAAAAGCAGCAAATAAACACAAGGAACCCTTTGAGAATATATTTTGGAAGAGACTGGCTACGCTGAACACCACCATGAGTGCTACGGATGGAACAGGTTCAATAATTGCCATGACGGTTCAGTTCGTCCTTTTGTCGCTGAAAGCGGATCCATTAGAGTGGAGACCTGCGTTGGAAAACCTTGTTCCCCTCCTACTTCCGTATACTGGTTCATTCGTGCACAACACGCGGTCCTTCTCCCAGCTCATACTCCTCAGAATCTGCAAACTGCACCCATGGTTGTTAGAACCACATGGGGTAAAAAACGAGGCTTTGATTTCTATGATTAATTTTTTCAGCCAAAATAAAGATGTGCAGCGATTACAGAACGCTATTTCTGGTGCAGTTGATATATTTGAGATGGACATCGAGTATTTAACCTCTCCCAGAGGAATATTCTGTGTGCCAGAGGAGGCTCCAAGTACTTCTCTGGGCTCTTGCAGTCCACTTTTTGAAAGCGTGCCGAGAGGGTTGGTGGAAGCTATAGCAATCTTTCTTCAGGAAGAAAGAAAGAAGACACGAGATTATGGCATGACCAAGAATGATGCTCTTCAAGCCCAGCTTTGGCAGGGGCGCAGTATTGGAGGTGGGGAGTTGGACGAAGAAGCATGCCCACCCTCTCAAGGCACATCATTTACCCAACGTAAGATCACTCCCTGTGACAGATCCCTCTCACCAGAAGATCTGTGGCCAGCTGCTCTTGGCATATCTGGACTCAAAGGACATCCCAGTCTAATACATGGCGCATGTGCTGGG
Organism: Axilococcus clingmanii; assembly: GCA_019693495.1. Taxonomy (NCBI): domain Eukaryota; kingdom Viridiplantae; phylum Chlorophyta; class Chlorophyceae; order Chlamydomonadales; family Chlorococcaceae; genus Axilococcus; species Axilococcus clingmanii. The sequence goes on from JAAMXV010000590.1 coordinate 12,531, forward strand.
CTCGATGATGTTGAGTACGATGATGATGGCTGCAATGGAAGAGGAGGAGAGATCTTGCATGATACCCGTCAAGATCTCATCGTAGTGGCGTCTTTACTGGATAGACCACCAAATGTTGGAGGACTTGCGAGAACATGTGAGATTTTTAAAGCCTCTGAATTCATTGTAGGGGACATGAGCATCTGCAAGCATCCTGCCTTCATCTCGCTCTCAGTATCTTCTGAGAGGTGGCAGCCAACATCAGAGGTCACTCCAGCGGCATTGGTCCCTTACCTAAGAAACAAATCTTCACAGGGTTACGCATTGATAGGACTTGAACAGACTACTGAGAGTACTCCTCTCCAACAATTCCAGTTCCCCAGAAAAGTTGTACTGGTCTTGGGAAAGGAGAGGGAAGGTATCCCCCCAGATGTACTGTCAGTATTGGATGAAACTGTGGAAATACCTCAGTTGGGAGTAACAAGATCATTGAATGTGCATGTTTCTGGTGCTATATGTATATATGAATTTACGAGGCAGGGTCTAGCTGCATAATCAGTTTAAATTTTACAACTCTCACACACACAGTCTCTCTCTCTCTCTCTCTCTCTCTCTTTCTTTTTTTTTCTCTCTTGTGTATATACATTTCAAGAAAGATATCGCACAATGCAAGGCGTTCAGGGACTCATTTCAGCAGGGCTTTCTAGGGTGAATTTTATCTTCTTTGCTAAGTGAGCTGAAATACTCATGTCTGATGATACTCCCCTTTTGCCAGTGGTGATTGATTTCCTAGCGGAAGCATTACTATACAGGTTCTTCTCGGCCAAATTTTTTCGGCCTCCGCCTCGAGGTGATGGAAGTCGTCTCGTTGAAGTCATAAAGCTAGATGGTCTGGTACACAGCTTTGAGAAAGCTACCGCTTTCCTTGTCGTGTCATCTACTGGAAATTCAGCAAATGCAATAGCCTCTGCTTGATGCGTCGCTTCTGCTGGGACCTGCAGCTCCACGAGCGTCTGTTAATGCCAACTTCTTTTGAATTCGATGTACTTCCACAACATACCTCATACAAAGGGAATCCACCTTGAGCGTGCCTATAGATCAAGTTCTGATTTAATAGGTGATACAAAGCTATTTCTAAGACTTGCTTTGAAGCAGACGACTGATTGAATTTGCTTCGAAGCCAACTATGCGCAACAGGATGGTTCTGTGATAACAATAACCTCAAAATTTTGGACATCGTTTGTTGTATCTGAACCAAATCCAAGCCGTCGACTGGGAATTCAGAGCGTTGAAAATAATGCACAAAAGTAGGACTTCTTCCTTTCTGGCCCATGGTCATAAGTCTAATATCTTCCCAACTTCGTTCTAAAAAGAATGACCAACTTTCTTTCGGTAGTTCTGAGTATTGGCGCTTTATCGGTAAACTTGATGGTGACGAAGTTCATGCTGCGCAATCACTTCACCTTCCATTTCATGCAGATAAAATCCAGTCCAGCACAATTGCAATGTCGAGACGCGTTTGCTACCGAGAAAACGTAAATATCCTGTATTTACTCCGATTGAAATACATTACAAGCCTGTGCTGGGCATATTTCCGTGTCTTAAGCCCTTTCCTGTTGCAGTTGATCACTGTAAATCATTGTGTCTGCACTATTCAAAAATGGCAGTCGCTGCTAAAGCAATATTTCACATCAGCAGTTTTCTTACGGTTAGTAACCAACATTGTATTCTCTTGGCTTGCAATCAACTCTGAAATACTTTGACAGTCATCCTCCTGCTAGATTGCATGTGCTGTCGCTATCATTTGCATCATTGCCCTTGAGTTAACAGATGCCTCTATATCTTGGAATGGATACACCAATGGTACCTGTCTATTGGGCAACGATCCCGATGGCGGCACTCTCTGTTATTATCTTTATGCAGTAGCTGGCATCTCCCTCATCGCCTCTTGCACGCTGTCTATTCTCCAGTGTTGCACTTGCAACTGCTGTGGATTGGGAGATTTTCTCGATTGGATTTTAGGCATTGCTGGTGTCATTTGGTGGGCTATTGCTGGTGGAGTCACAACAAATGGTGTTAATGATGCAAATAATTCAGGTTTGCCTGAGGAGGGTTGGAGGAATACCGTATTGGTCCTTGTCTGGGTGGAAGTAGCACTTTTTGGCCTGGTAATCTTGACGGGCATTGCAAGAGCATGCTGCTGCAGATAGTATCATTTGTTATTACATTACCACCTTTTCAACCCAGCCAATACTGGGGTCCCTAAGAATGTCTAAAATTGCTAATTCCTCTTTGTTTAAGGATTGAAGTGTCTTTTTCCGCACCCCCTTCTTTTTCTTCGTACTTTCTTCTGCTCTTTCGGGTTCATTTGCATCCCTATTCTCTGCCTCTACAATCAATATCTGTAAGGCTCTTTCCGCTGATGCTCTCGATACTAGACCTGTCACAGAAAGCCGTTTTTCACCTGACGTGGGTTTCGGCTCGCCGCCGCCATCGATAGAGTGTGGCGCTCTGAGCGTTCCATACTTTATAGCAAGCTTGCTGCCTCCCGTCAAAGACTCGATGACCGTGTCTTTGAGTTCTTCCACAGCTGTCTGAGCATCTGATGCTTCAACAAAATTGACGAATCCATATCCTTTCCTGTTACTCCTCCGCATGAGTCGCACGGATTCTATGGGTCCATATTTTCCAAAGACATCGACTACAGATTCCTCAGACGCCTGGGCTACTATGTTGCCCACCCATAGTGATCTGTCTGATGATTCATCATCAACAGTTGTGCCCCTCTCCTCTATACCTACCTCCTCCTCCTCCTCTTCTGCATGATTTGGCATAGGAAATGGGTTGACATAGCCATCGCCTAGTAACAACTCATTGACCAGTACTTGAGAAGCTAGAGCGGTGTACTCCTCAAGCGGGGATTTTCTCCTGTCATCATCACGGCTCTTCCAGGCAGCAAATGCTCTTGTTAAAAAGGTCGGCCACGTCGATTGCTCCTCCACTGTAGCTGACGCATTCTTTCTCAGCAACTGACAGCGATGAGCAGTGACAGCTGCTCCTATCAACGTCACCCAATGGGAGGGATCGACTGGAGCCTGAGGAGACGCCAATTGGTCTAATCTCTCAAATAGCTTGATAAGAAGTGTGGCATCGTCTAAATCTTTATTTTTATCCCCAGTTTCTGCGAGAAGATATTCATGCAAGGAGGGAAACAATATTTGAACCAGGCCGTGTCTCCACAGCAGCCTCAGGGAAGGGGCTGCAGAGCCATATGAGAACATAGCATTGACTTCCATTGAAAGTCGGGAGGATGATAATTGACTGATGAGAAGATTCAATGATGTCAAAGCTGAAGCAGTCTCTGGTTGAACAGACAGTTGAGCCCTGGCTGCCATCCTTATAGCTCTCAAAATACGAGCCGGGTCTTGTCGAAAGGAATCTTCAGGTCTTCCCACAGTTCTCAGAATCTTGGAATGGCAGTCATGGACACCGCCAGCTGAATCATAGAGTAATCTTGTGAATGGGTCGTACATGAGAGAATTGACCGTAAAATCACGGGCTAATTGATTGTTACGTCGAGCTTGGCTCCAAGTAGGACCACCGGTGGTGCTTACAACGCCATCTACCCCTACATTTTTCTTCTTCTTCCTCTTCTTATTGCTGTTGCTGTTCAAACCTGATGTACTGCTTTTATCACTGGATGTACTTCCAGATTTATTAAAATTGGCTGCATCTGGGGGCAAGCTCCTGGGGTCGATGTTTGTTGAGAATGAAGAGACTTCCAACACCTCATTGTCCACATGAACGTGCACCACTGGAAATGTTCTTCCTACAATAAAAGCTTTCTGGAATAGTCTCTTAATCTGATAAGGATCTGCTGAAGATAAAATATCGTAATCTTTTGGTGTGCCTCCCAATAAGACATCGCGGACTGTTCCACCGACGAGGTAAGCCTCATGGCCAGCCGATCGAAGCTTCAGCAATACAGTCCATGTCTGCTTTGGGAAATGATGTTCTCTAATGTGATGTGAATCGTCTTGATAAATAATGGTCTTAAGCTCAGCTTGAGGTTTGATAAGAACGCTTGGTTGCTCTACATCTCTCATTGCCACAAGGGCAAAGTGTCGGAGCGATGAAGCCCGGTTGCCCAAACAACTCCACTTTGGGAGGCGAGAAATGCCTTGCATCTCCTGATTATAATATTATTTGGTCTCTATCAGGACATTCATGCTCTATGCGTCGTTTTTCCAAAAAGGGAGCAAACACTGGACGAAAACTAATCGGATGTGATGAGACCTCGAGAGGAGAATGCACGTCAAAACACAAACCGATCTATAAAGACGTCGTACGTATAACAATCTATAGAAATTTTAAGCACATTGCCCATATGAAGGGTTCCAACGACAAACAGTAAACTGGTCTCGAGTGCTCTTTAGTCGAGTATTGACTCAAAGTAGAGAGGAAAAGGGGCAGATAAGTAGATGCCTCATAAGTCGGTGATAATTAAAGTGAAGATCCGAGTATAAAGGCGCTTCAAAGTTGTTCATCAAAGGGATTGAGTTATAATGCTCCTGGGTGCTCCGAACGGAGCTCCTATGGGAAACGTCAAGCCAGAGACGACATCTCTTGCTCCACTGAAAGATGAAGAGTTCTTAGCTGCGGCAGAAGACGCGGAAGAAGCCGACAAGCTGGCAGCCGAACGACAAGCACGACGAGATGTCCTGCGCGAGTTTCGACAACGCATAGCAAACCTTCCATATGACGAACTATTTGAATTACCAGCTAGGCCCAACGTAGTTATGGAAGTTAAAGATTATTCTAAACCAGATGCAAGCATTGGTCGTGCAACAGCCAGAACTGATGTTCCATTTTTGTTCAAAGCGTTTGAGCAAGGCCAGACGCCGCCTCCTCGCCCCGGCAGCAAGAAGGCTAACACACAAGCGCCTAGAGCATTTACCATTCATGAGTACTTGGACTGGACTGTGACAGCCACAGAACCAGCTGGTCCAGACTGTTTAGACTTCAGCGGCTTTAGAGTGGTGGTTCTGAATCCACGGTACATCCGGCAATGGCCTCCGCCGAATATGGATGACACTGGCCCCCCTCCCAAACATCCAACAATAGGAGCCCCAAAACCAGCTATACCTAGACTGGCAGTCCACAACAAACCAATTTGTGCTGCTACCATTAGATTAGGGCCCAGTTGGATGGAGATACCCTTCTACGCAACCCAGGAAGGGAAAAGAAATAGAGGCTATGGCAGAGCATTATTAGAAGGCCTTGAAGACTTGTGTAGGTACTTACATATCCCAAGGATACTGCTGTGTTCGACAGATGATCAGAGAGTGAAAGGAACGTGGCAGCGGTTGGGTTTGAGTTTTACGACAGGTGAAGATCTGGACAAATGGGGTGTGACTCCACATGATCTGCTGCACATGGACAACACAGTTCAGATGCATAAAGAAGTGGGTCCTAAGAATCAATTGAAAACAGTTTTATTGAAACATGGGGATTACCAGCAAAGGTGTTACTATATGCCTGGTTCAGCCAAGGTGCCGTTGAAGTTGAAGAGGGGAACAAGTAATGGAGCATTGGCAGCAAAAAAGCCTGCAAAGAAGCCTGCTACAAAGCCTTCTGCGAGAAAAAGGCACAGGTTTTGAATGTTTATTTTTTGTTCTCGTCGTTGTGATATGGTGATCACAGATTCAGCAGGCTGCATATGTGTGTCTACATGAAGTCTGTCTTCATTGCAGACTGAGACCATCTGTCGGCACATAAAATTCCATCGCTAACCATTCAAACGGTAGCGAGAATGAATAATTTGAAAAAAGAATCAATTCGTCGTCTGTGCACCCCCCAGGATGACTGATTCGCACGGCAACGACTAATCGACATCCATAAAACTCGTCCAGTCCAGCACTATGGGCCGCAACAAACACTTAAAGAATGACCAGTCAATATTCAATGGCCCAGAGGCGTTGTCGTTAAAGAAAAAGCTGGAGGAGGGCCAAACTCTTGATCAGGAAACGTTGCTCAAGCTTCTCTCTGCACATCGAGGCTGCGCAGGTCTTTATAACAAGTCTTGCAAGGTTTGTTCGCTTTTATGTCTTCACCATGACCCCAATAATTAGACTTAAAACCTGATGTGCAATTGTTTTCTAAAACTAATTCACTGCAGAATAAACCAGGGAATCCTAACTGCTTCTGCAACTTGATCCCGGCGTCAAGCGGGCACCGGAAAAGAGGTCTGTGGGCAAGGTTGTCTGACACGTTGAGCTACCTCGGCCCGGACATTACTGCTTCACAGCCACCACCAAAAGGATGTCCCATCGGTTTACAAAATTTGGGCAACACCTGTTATGTCAACAGCGTCTTGCAATGTCTTTTTGCAGTTCCAGCTTTTCGGAGGGCACTGTATGCCATATGCAACCCTCCCCTCTCAGAAGATGCAGTGACAAAAGAGCTGAGAGAGCTCTTTCTTCGAATGGAATTTGGAGCCACATCCCCTGCAGACCCCTCCAAACTTGCAAATGCACTGCAATTAGATCATTCTGTGCAACAGGATGGCCAGGAATTTATGAAGCTGTTCCTGTCCCTGCTGGAAAGATCATTTTCACAGCAGCCAAATATATCCACAATCGTTCAGCAGCTTTTCAGAGGTAAATCTGGCTATGAGACAGTATGTCAAGGGTGCGGTAAACCATCTAAAAGTTCACAAAGAGTAGAAAATTTTTATGAACTTGATGTCCCTGTGAGAGGTTTCACAAGCTTGGAAAGTTCTCTGGCCTCTCTCCTTGCATCAGAACTTTTGTGTGGAGAGAACAAGTACTATTGTGAGAGGTGCATGACAAAGTCTGATGCGACCAGGCGCCTGTGTCTCCACGTCCTTCCGCCCATTTTATGTCTGTCCCTACAAAGATTTGTATTTGATTTTGTCAGGATGGATCGAGTTAAAGTCTCTGATACGTTTTCATTTCCCCTTGAGCTGACAATGAATGCAACAGATGGTTCTTCTTCAGCAGCCACTCAGTATGATTTGCACGCTGTGCTTCTCCACAAAGGTACCAGCGCATCCCAGGGTCATTATGTTGCTCACATAAATAACAATGGGCGATGGTGGCGATTTGATGACTCGGCAGTTTCTGAGATGACAACTGGACCCTTCAATGCAAGTGACCATGGAGGAGGAGCATCGAAGCAGCAGGTGATGAAAAGCCCGCTGGCAGTCCGGGGCCGAGGAGGAAGGAGAGGTGGTCGTGGAGGCAAAGGCGGAATGATGGAGAAGAAAAGGGCTCTTATAACAGACTCCTCTGTGAACCCGACCGACATACGAATTGATCTGTCTGATAGTGATTATGATCCATCTACTCGCAAGACTGGAGACCATGCCATCGAAATGGTGGCTCAAGAACCAGAGGCCCCAACCAGCAAGATCACCAGCAGCAATGCGTACCTCTTGGTGTACAAGCAACGGGGCGTAGATCTACCGCATGTGGACTTAGATGAAGAGGTAGTGGGCATGCTCTCCAGTGCTCGTGAAACTTATTTGAGGGAGCATGAAATCAATGTTATCAAATACCAAGAGAGCAAGCAGGCTCTGGTCAAACAGAGGGAGGAGCAGCAAGGATTGGTACGCTCAATATTTGAGATGATGCCTCCCGATGCGGATGACGTAGGTCGGTGTATTCCAACGGAGTGGCTGATGCGATGGGCAGATGCTGACAGTATCAATTGTGTTGAGGTAGCTCCTATCGACACTTCAACTTTACTGTGTGAGCATCATAAACTCTCTCCGCTCAAATTCAGTACGTCAGGGAAGAGGGTTAGCAGCCGAGCATGGGAGCAATTAAATGCCTTGTATAAGGGTGGTCCAGAGCTAACCCCCCTGGATGCATGCACGTCATGCTTGATTCAAAGATTGGAAGGTATGGCTCAAGCTGAGGACTCCCAGGGTCAACGAGATAAGTATCTGGCCATGGCGGCGAGATTAGAGAAGGCTGTGCTAGCAAGAGGAGCAGGAGGCATGGAGGAGGATGGCAGGGATGTGCATGGTGCATCAGAAATGCACGGGGAGCCGGAGTACTACGTATCTAGAGTTTGGCTCAACAGTTGGGTGAAAAGGGGGGGAAGATCAATGGGCAATACATCGCCAACAGCAGCGCTGGTGTGCCCTCATAGAGGACTTATTCCTGAGCCGCCTGACAGGTTGTCCAAAAGAATAGGAGTCACTGCCGATTTTTGGGCTTTTCTGAGGCAGAGCTGGATCCTTGCCGAATCAGAGAAAAACATTCAGATCAAAGATAATAAGCAGAAAGCCAAAGATGAGGAGGAGGAGGAGGAGACTGAGGTCGTCTGTCTCATAGACAATGAAAATGAAAGTATGGACCACTCCTTCTTGACTGAGTTTCCTATACAGTCAACAGAAGAGTGTGCAGTTTGCAGAGTTCACCTCAGCCAAGCAGCTGAGTTGGCATCCGAAATAATGGAGCGACGCGTCGTTGAGCGATCTTCCTTGGCGCATTTATTAGACAGTAGTACTGCTCGATTGGCATCTCTCGAGCTGGGTGCAACATATCATCTCATTCCAAAGGCATTTATGGAGCATTGGCGATCATACATGCACCAAGGCAAGGTTGCACGCTCATCCAACGTGGGCGGTACTGCGGCCATCCACATTCAGCCTCCAGATCTGAAGGCTTACATGTCTCAGGTCATGTGCTCATGCCACGCAGATGAGCTAGGCGCACCTGTGCCAAGTGTAATAATGAGACGGAATCGTTGGGTGATGTTGGATGATGCCACCGCTATCTTTGAGATTATTTCATCGGAAGACTGGAGGTCATTCACTACTTTTTATGGTGGTGGTCGTGATGGTGATGATGATGGGTTGTCCCTCCCTGCTGAAGAAAAGGGCATCCTCGTTCTGTTGGGGCCTGGTAGGAACACGGAGGGTGAGATGGCGGAAGGAGGGGAAAGAAAGCAATGGCAGACTTTCCTGGACGATGGAGCTACGATCGGTGGCACACTGCCAGATCAAGATGTCATAGGAGATGATTACCAGCCTGTTGGAAGATTGCGCCACGTGCATCAAGATCGAGCTGTGTTGATCCCCACCCCTGCTGTATGTTCACAGGCTCTTCAGGCAGCTGATGAAGAGGCCAAGACTGCAAAATTAGCATACACAGATGCTGAGGTCATTGTGGAGATGGTCGGTGATGATGAAGCTATGCACATTGTATCAGGGAACCCAGCTGTGCCTGTGCAGGCACCTGCTGTAGAGAGAAAATCGAAAAGAGCCCGTAAAGGCCGTGCGCCAATCACTGTCGCGGCTACGATGCCTCTGTCAGATTTGAAATTGAGAATATTTGAAGCGATAGGTGTGCATCCCAGGAATGCACGAATTTTCTTGAGAGGAAGAGAATTGACAGAAGCTCACTTTTCTTTAGCTCAGTATGAAGTGTTTCCAGGGGATGAACTGAAAATAGTGAACACCAAAGAGTTTGATCCAGATGACTATGCTTCCCTGTTCCCCGCGGATTCCCCCGCCTCAAAAAAGCGACCACGCCAAACAGAACAGGGGTTCACGGGTACAGCGCTGACTGGGAAATAAAATAGATAGCTGGTAGTACTATAGTATCAATTGTAAAGAAGAATAATTAATTACACTTACACTTACAATTCTTTCTTCTTCTGATTTCTACTGTTGTCGTTGTTTCTCTTCAACTACGTTCTCATCTGGCATCCCTCCCGACTCGCCGCACGATTCTTCTCTAGCCGCTGTTGCTAGCATTTCTGTACTTGGAGTCGTGGCCGCGCTACTTTTACTACTGCTGCTATGCTGCTGCTTGCCTCCAATGCTGTTCCGGCGAGCTGCTCTATGGGGGCTATGTTGTGGAGCTTGATACATCCCCGCCATCATAGGTACTGGGTATGCCCCTGGAGGCACATTGGCTGGCATCCCCCAATAATGGGGACCCATCATCATGTGCTGGCCAGGGCCCCCGGAAGTCGGGGTACCTCCCCCCACTGGATCGCCTGGCGATCTAGAAGAAGTGCCGCCTCCTTGATGACCTGCCGCCGCCGCCGCTGCCGCCGCTGCTTGAGCAGCCATATACCCAGCCGTTGGAGACATGAATGGAGGCATGCCATACCCAGCTGGAGGCTGGCCTTGGGGAGGATAGGGCATCGGGTATGCTTGCATCGTCTGCATCATGGCCGGAACCATGCCGTAAGGGGCATACATGGTCGTTGGCATCAGATAAGGATTCATTCCATAGGGGGCCACATTGTTGCTGTTGGATTGTTGTGAAGGGCCATTTCTCGGGGATGGCATGTTGCTAGAGCTATTATTGTTATTAGTAGGGGTAGTAGTAGCATTGCTGTTGTTCCCAGCTACCCCCAATTCTGGAAACTCTGAAGAGTAGGCTGGCCTCACATACATACCCCCACCCCCATGTGCTCCTTCCTCAAAGTGATTGTCGTACCTGGGACCCACATTCCCTCTTCCCCGCCGGAAATCTGGATCATTGAGATCTTCAGAGCGGTTCCTCATCTGCGCTTTTGAGTTTCGGCCATTTGTGTATGATTGACCTTGGGTGACAGAGGCGGAGGGGGTGGGGAGAGCCCCGCCCATTGGAAGTTGCATGGCTCCAGGAACAGGCACCATCCCTCTGGGTACTAATTGTGGTGCAGTGTGCAATCCATAGGGTGCTGCAATCATCATCTGGGGAGTACCATCAGGTCCAAAGATTCTAGCACGAGCCTGCTGGTAGTGCTCCTCCCTTTCTTCGACAGATCGGTAGTGTCGTGGTGCGCCAGAGTGAGCACCGTGGTGATGATTCATATTCATACGAGCATCCATAGGGTGATGACCAGGGCGGCGTCTGGTCAGCAAGCGTGGATTATTTGGATTTTGTTGAGAGGGTATGATGAGTGAAACTTGGATGTCCGCTAGCTTCATGGGAGGCTCATCGCTCTCGTCGTCCGCCTTGGCGACTTTGGTGGCAAGAATTCTCCCTTGGTCGGGGCCCTGATTTATTGTTGCTGTTTCTAATCCCCAATGCTGGGCAGTTCTATGAGTTAATAATCTGTCATAGGAGGACATATCACCCTCAAAAAGGTGTGTTTCCTCTGAAGAGCTAAGGAAGGTCAGAACTTCATGCTCCAGTCGCAAGACTGCGAAGAGTGAGGGGACAGGACAAAGTCGGGTCAAAGATGGACGAGTAATTTGAGATACGGGACAGTTATCGGAAATTACTGTGATCTTACCTGATTGGCGGTTCTTCGGGTGGCACAAGGCGTCCCGTAGAGCAGGATCGACTTTGGGATGGGACTCGCGTATCGGATCCGCAGCCTCACTATGTTGTTCACCGAGATCCACTTTCTCATCATGTACGTTGTCGCTGGTAATACTATCAAACGGAGTAAAGTTAGTGAGGAGGCCTGTTTGTCTTCAAGGGTGATCAGATTAATTGTGTACTCACCTCTCTAAACTAGGGTCTTCCGTTCTTCCCAAATCAACTTTTATTTTCAAATTCTCCATTTCGGACTCAATGCATTGTGTACCCTCCGCAGGGACGTCCCCGGACATGATGGGAATCAGTATTTCCTTTGCAGTTAGCTACCAACTGGAAATAATTCAATTGAAGACAATGTCAACTTTCACATAAAAATAGTAAACAGTTTGTGAGACCACGGATGAAGAGAGGCTACGAAAGCTGTTGGCGCCAAGGTGGGTCGAAAGCGTTGTAGTCAAGCGAACGTACATTTCAGCACCATTTTACCATGGAATTATATTGATAGATAAATAAAGACGACCAAACGCGATGGCTGCCATTGAGGAGATCACAGATCAGGTCCATGACCCACAGGTAGATGCTGCCAATGGTGGGGTCCGGGATCGCTTTGATCGTACCACCTTCACGCACCAGGAGGTTTCAAATGAAGACAGTACTCAAAATGAGGCTGAAATTCCTCCAGAAATAGCAGAGGAGCAGCCCCTCCCGTCGGCTGAGGAAATGGTACGTTTCTGTGCACGTCTGCTTAAGTTGGGCCTTGCGGTACAATGGGCCCATACTTTACTCCATCATTGCAACCTTGCAGATGTCAATAGAGCATGCAGAACTGCTGAAAAAGGAAGGAAATGCATTATTTGCAGAGTTGAAGGACACGGAGGCCCTGGAAAAATACACTGAAGCTCTAAACGTGTGCCCTGTAATTGCTTTTGCCGCAAGGCATAGGTCAGTCTTCTTCGCCAATAGAGCAGCTGTGCACTTGAGGGAGAAAAGATATGCTAATGCCGTTGAAGATTGCTCTGCGGCTCTGGAGTTAGATGCGACATATGTAAAAGCACTTCTGCGGCGGTGTAATGCCTATGAAGCGTTAGATGACTTGGAAAGGGCGCTGTCAGATGCCCAAGAAGTAGTAAAACTAGACCCTCAAGTCAAGGCAGCCCATGAAACTGTGAGAAGATTATTGCCGGTGGTGGAAGAGCGACGGGAGAAGCTGAAGGATGAAATGATGGGAAAATTAAAAGACCTTGGAAATATGGTACTTGGAAAATTTGGGATGTCTTTAGACAGCTTCAAAGCAGAAAAGGATCCAAACACTGGTGGTTACTCTATCAATTTTAAAGGTTGACAGGGCAGCAGGCATGCGCTGCAGGCCCATTCACATCCTCTGCCACATTTTGGGTGAGTGGAATCATTGAAGATAGGGGGGATTTATTACAGTCGAGGCCACGAATTCCTCCATAAGTAATGATAATTGCACTCGATCTATCTTATTCGAATTAATTCTCGCAAAAATGGCTGCCACCCAGTTCAAGACTGTTAGCATCAATGCTACCCAAGGCCGTGTCGCCTCGCGCTCTCGTGCTGCTCCACGCGTCGTAGCTGCTCTCCCATCATTCAAGCAAGTTGCTACTACCGTGGGAACTGCTGCTGCTTCCCTTGCCTTGGCCATCTCCGCCAACGCTGCCACTGTCAAGCTCGGTGCCGATAATGGTGAGTCAGATTGTGCTTTTGAACAAGTACATACATCATCGACATCAAGATCGCCGCTTATTGCGATACATCGAGTTACTTGGAACGATGTTGTGGGGGGGACATTATCAGATTTACCAGCATCCTAATCGGTCACGCAATTTACTTTTCGTTCTTCGCAGGTGCACTGGTCTTCGAACCAGCAACCGTTACCATCTCCAAGGGTGACAGTGTTACCTGGGTTAATAACGCCGGTTTCCCACACAATATTGTTTTCGATGAGGATGCAGTCCCCTCAGGAGTGAATGCTGAAGCAATCTCTCATGAGGACTACCTCAACGCCCCAGGCGAGAAGCACACAGCCAAATTTGATGCTGCTGGTGAATATGGTTACTACTGCGAGCCACACCAAGGCGCAGGAATGGTCGGCAAGGTGGTTGTTCAGTAGATACCTGTGTTTGGTTCTCTTTTCTGGTTCTCTGGGATGATCTGTAATTCTTCATTGTAGAGGGTCTTTTAGAAGGCAAAAACAATCCCATCATTAATACGTGTCTTCTGATCTTGTGCAACACATTCTGCTATCCACATCAAATTTCTCACTTCCTGCTCTCTCAATTTCATATACGCATAAAACACACCGTAATGAAACTGCCTTTCAAAAGTTTCCCTTGCGAGCTTTGCCTCTTCTTCAAACAACATCCTATCCAATGTTTGTGCTTCCCCAGCACCTATTCTTGAGAATATAGCTCTATAAGGTGGACATCTTTCCATTGCTGAGCGTATCTGATCGAAATCTTCAGCCGCCGCCAACTCGGCTTGTCCATGAGGATACAGCCGTCCAAAATTAGCATACAACCTCTTTCTATCATCCCGTGTAAGTTCCGTCCCGATAGAATTAAGGGTGATGTTAAGTACCCTCCGATCAGCTTCAAAAGAAAGCATATCTCCCATGACTTCACCCGTAGTACCACCCAATGTCTCCACAAACCGAGCAAAATCATTCAGATAGGCCTTATAGAGAGTGTTTCTCAGAACTTCCACATTCATCTCATCTAAATCTTCACTGGTAATTTCTCCACTAAAGTATGGAGCAAGGGGTGTGTCGATAAGGACAAGGCGGTACAGATCCCTCATGTTTTGAGCCACTGCCAGACTGGCAATTGAATCAAAGAGCCCCAGGGGCGAGCATTTTTCCAGTAGCTCGCTGACGTCCCTTTCATGGAGAGCACCAGTTACTACCAAGATGACATTGTCAATCATGTGACCATATGTGCACAGGTCTAAGAACGTTCCCAATGAAGATGAAGCATTTGCCCGCAGGTAATTCCAATCATCGACTAGCTTCCGAGTGCACGCATCAGCGATGGCGGTCGTGTACATTGGAGATGCCATGTTGGAAAAATAGGCTTGGTAATCAGTTCCTGTGAGGTATAATTTGATGTCTTCTAATGATTCACATTGTGAGAGATTGTTATAATCGGCAATGGTCAGCAAGCCTTCCTTGTGCCCTCGAACGATGGCCTCTGTGCATAAGGGGAAGTGTTGGTTTTAGTTTGCACACGTGTGCAGATCGACCTCTGCAACTACTCACCTAGGAACCCATCTTTTGAATTAAAAATGGCCATTTCCTTTGTAGACATTTTGATTTCCTTTCCTTCCGGGTAGGTGATTACTGTACTATTTTCTGGGACGTGATCAGTCAACACAACTTCTTTACAAGATCAATGTTAGAGCTTCGTTCTTAGTCAGATTTCGCCACAAAAATGCAATTTTGTTCTTTCCTACAAGTAAGTGTCCTCATTTCCTCTTGCAGCTTGTTGAGCTCCTTGAAAAAAAGAAAGTCCAACAAAGAGTCAAATATAATCTGCCTTTGTGAACGTAACTCTCTGTATTACAAGTGATGAACATCCCATAAGAGACTCATAGAGCACTGACACAGACAGATTGAGCCCTTACGACTTCGTATAGAAAAGACCACGTTGGTCATGTCTGATTCTTGTTGACCCAAGCAAACTATGACCAGAAGGGCTTATAACACGAGTTTTAGACTCCAGGTGGTTTTTTGAGTTTGATACCATTGCATTTCGTCCACCACCTAACGCTTTCTCATCTCCTACCAAGGCACTTATTGCTTGCCTTGCACAGTTTGTCGTCTCTGCTGGTCTGCCGGCAGGTCTCTATTTCTTGGTTTTCCAGTATGACAACCTAGGTTTAGGGCCTGGTGCCTGGATAACATGGTCTCTTTGCGCATTGTTGGCAATCATCGGCATCACATCCCACTTACTAATGAGCACTTACATGTGTGGACTGCATCTAGTAGCCAGCTTGGTGTTTGGTGTGGCACTGGGAGGGTATTGGCTATTGCTGTGGCTCACACTAACGCTGCAATGCAACATCATTCAAACCTCTTTCACAGGTTGTGATGCATGTGCGTGTGCAGTTGATAATACATGTACTTTTGCACAACTGAATGAGGTACCTTGCAAGGGTTGTAATGCTCCGAGTGCTGCTGTGTGCGGGGCTGTGAACAAAACCCTCATCCAGTATTTGCTTGCTTTCAGTGGCCCTGCAATCTTAATATCCACATGTATTGCAGCTTCGTATGGTTTTTTAGCATTGAGAAGGTGGGAGTTGAGAAGATCGGCATTAGAAGCAAAAAAGCAAGCTGCAGGACTGGCAGTTGACCAACAGACCAGACTCGTTATTGCGGGGGATAAGCCAACTATAACGCCGGGCACACTTTCGGACCTTGTCAGCTTTCTACTTGACTCTGGTGAAAAGAGGTGCATCATGGTGGCTGATAAATGCAGAAGAGCACTACTAGAACGAGGTTTTGATTTGCCAGTTAGAAAGGGTCTCCCATCACTAAAAAATGCAGCATCCAAAAGAATGCGCCTGGCAAGCAAGCCTCCGTTGGGGTTCACACGGACAGAAATTACTGTCAGCGCAAGCACTTCTCCTGTTTCTCCCAATGGATTGAGATCACAGTTTCAAGGAAGACCATCAAAAGGTATGGCAGAAGAAGTCTAGAGGTTACATGAGTCAACAGAGAAAAGAACAAGTAAACTATGTCCGGAGCGGTGGCGAGATGAGTATCACCCCATCGCCTCGAACAAAGAGGTAGGGTACCATCCTTTTGTTGGTCTTGACGATTTCTTCGAAAGTTTCCTCATCTACTTCTACTGACGTTATTGTTTCTTCTACATCTCCTAATACCATATTTAGATGCTGATCATATGCCTGAGACAGTGAGCGGTGGCGGATGGGTTGATCGCTGAATCCTCCACGCTTTTATACTGTATGCAACATAAAGGTACTTTGATTAACGACTTACGTGTAATTTCCCGCGGAGTTCTCTATCGCCCTTCAATTTCACATAAATTTTCTCATCTAAACTGAGCCTCACGAGATCGAGGGGCTCTTTGACCGTGTTATCGTCATCAGTCATATTTGAGACGGACACAAACGACAAAACTCCAAAAGATAGCCACGATAATCTAGATTAATTGGGATCAAAGAATGCTGCGCACGTCCATATCTCAGTCCCACTCACAGCCAGACCATACCCAAGGGAGCTAATGGTATGCGACTATCGCTGCTGTGTGGTAATGCAGCATGCATCAGCAAGCACAACTTGAATACAGCAGCATGTAGGTATAAGGGCTCATATCTGGGCATGCCTTTATAGTCTGGCAAGTCCATTTGACTTCATTTGTTGAGGAGGGTGGGCCCCAAATTCCTTTCAGCCATGCGTTTCCCGTACTGGACTTCGTTTCTAGAAGTATACCTTCCTTCGCTTGGGAATCGTCTGCAAGTACTCGACTTTGGTGACTTAACATGAGCATGGACCTTCATGGTACCCAAAGAAATGGTCTATCAAGCATCTGTTAAAATAAATGATGGGGGATTCATCAAGGCCGACTACCGAGCCTCACCTCAAGATTGAATGCGAAGCAATCAAAACATACATTCTAATACAAAGCGAATCGTCCATTTCCCCTGGAAACCTTTGTTTTGATTACTTTTATCATACTCGAATATATAAAACGATATGGCGTCTATTGCCCACTTTAAGGGCAATTGGACATCTGCTACGCTACTTTCAAGGCAAAATTGTTCTATTAGGGAGGCCCCAAGCTTTACCAATCGATTTTTTAGGTCAACTAATACCATAAATACTCATTTTGGCAGTCGCAAGGCGACAATGACACTCTCAGCTCAGGCTGTAGCCAATGGAAGCAGCCAACGTAAGTATCCTCCGGGCCTACATTCGTGCAAATATGTTCCAGAACCCAATCTGTAGACATTGTAATCGCACATTGCGCATTTCGATGGACATTTGTAGCGTATTCACCTAATAGTAGGTCTCACCGCCCTTTGCACCGATCACTGTAGCCAGGAAAGCCACTTTGGAGGACAAAAAGTCTTTAATCAACAAGGTAGATTGCTTCATCTTTGATTGTGATGGGGTTGTTTGGAGGGGAGATTCTGTAATTCCAGGGGTCCCTGAAACTCTGGAGATGCTTCGTGCTCTTGGCAAGCAGCTCATATTTGTCACCAACAATTCGACGAAAAGCAGAGCTGGATACCTCAACAAATTTATCTCTCTAGGCCTCAAGGTCAAGGCGGAGGAGATTTACTCCTCTTCATATGCCGCAGCAGCATACTTGGAAGCTACGAATTTCCCAGCAGATAAAAAAGTGTATGTTGTTGGTGAGGTGGGAATCCAAGAGGAGTTGGATTTGAAGGGCATTAAACACATCGGTGGCCCAGAAGATGCAAACAAGAAAGTAGAACTGAAACCTGGAATGTTTTTAGAGCATGATCATGACGTAGCAGCTGTTGTTGTTGGTTTTGACAGGCACATCAACTACCATAAAATTCAAATGGCTACGCTGTGCATCCGAGAAAACCCAGGGTGCCAATTTATCGCCACCAATCTGGATGCCGTCACGCACCTGACAGATGCCCAGGAGTGGGCAGGCAACGGCTCTATGGTAGGAGCTATCAGAGGATCGACAAAAAGAGAACCTACTGTCGTCGGCAAACCTAGTGACTTCATGCTAGGGAATATTGCCGAGAAGTTTGGGTTGAGAAGAGATCAAATCTGCATGGTCGGCGATCGTTTGGATACTGACATCATGTTTGGAAAGAACGGAGGATTGACCACGATGCTGGTATTAAGTGGCGTTACTACAGAAGATGTTTTGTTAGATCCCAAAAATGAAATTCACCCTGATTTGTATGCTGATGAGCTGCCGGCCCTCCTGGAAGTCAAGGACACAGTGGCCGTCTAAAAAATGTAAACTAGAGAGACTGCGAATAATGCACAGTACATTATACATTACTTACTGCGAGTAGTACCACCATTTAATACATTAACTTCAATCACAATAATTACTTTTGTACATATATGTCTTCTTCCAAGGCATTGTCTCCATTATTTTTATGCCAGCAAACCTCTCCATATCACTCAAGTTATTGCGTTGCGTGGTGTCATCTGCAGATGCGGTTGCATCGGCCAGCACCAGGACCTCATAATCATACGCCATTCCATCAACTGCAGTTGCCCTGATACAATTTGGAGTCTGCACACCAGCTAAAACTATTTGTGTAATACCTAAGCGCCTAAGAATGAGATCCAGATTTGTAGCAAAGAAGGCGCTGAACCTTGATTTTGATATGATATATTCATTCTCCGCAGCCTGCAATCCTTTTACAAACTGAGCACCTTCGGTGCCTTTGACAACCGCTTTGATGTTTGTTCTATACTTCTCAGCGTCAACTCCTGCGAAATGGCAGTATAGTATGTTCTTATCGTAATATTTGTTCAAGAATAGGTTTCAGGAGCCAAAAACTATGCAGTGTTCCGCCCGGATGGTTTGTTACTTTCAACGGAAAAAGAATATTCTTTCCCTTGACTAAAATAAAATCGAGGCTCTTACCTGATACATCATGTTCTCTAACGACCCAAATTACTGGAATTTGATGCGATCTTGCTATGTTTACAGCTTCGATGACGTTTGGCAAGCATTTCATCGCACCTCCCACACAAAGCTTGCCGTCTGGAAGACAGAAATCGTTCTGCATATCGACAACTAGCAATGCTGTCTTTCCCATTGTACTCGAATATTTGCGATGAACTTTTTCCATCAGAAAAGCTGGCCGATGAATAACCACAGCTGTGCATGAACGGGAAGCACCAAACCGCGCCTTGAGCTCTGTTCTGCGACCCCATCACGTCGCGATTGCACGCTTAAGCCTCGTATATTTTGAACCCAAATAAAATACAAAAATGATGAAAATAACTGTACCATTGCTGCTTTGGCTGGCTTCCGCAGCAGCCCTACAAGCGTCAAACAAAATGAACGGAGATGTTGTGATCCTACAGAATGCCTCACCGCCCTCTCCTCTTACCGCATCTGCCGAAGCGGATATGGTCCGAGATATGCCAGGTTGGGGCAAGCTTGACTCCGATGTATTCTCTGGCTCGATAACAGTCGATGAAGCCAGAGGCCGGTCTTTGTTCTACGTCTTTGTGACGGCGGAAGAAGGCGACCCTTCCCAACTCCCGGTCGTTCTTTGGCTAAATGGAGGCCCTGGCTGCTCTTCAGTTGGGGGTGGCTTCTTGTCAGAACTGGGACCCTTTTATCCGACCCCAGGAGGTCAAAAGCTCGTTAAAAATGACTATAGCTGGGCCCGCAACGCCTCGATGCTGTTTGTTGAGAGTCCTGCCTTTGTGGGGTTTAGTTACTCTAACGACACTCGAGACGCGAGGGTCGGCGATGATCGGACGGCAGCAGATAATCTCCGATTCCTTCTGCATTGGTTTGAGCGGTTTCCACAGTTTAAAACCAACGATTTCTACCTGTCTGGAGAGTCCTATGCTGGGCACTATGTTCCTCAGCTTGCCATTCAAATCCTGGAGTATAATGATCATCATACAAGCCAGGACCAAATACATTTGAAAGGGCTCCTTGTAGGTAATGCTTGGACAGATCCCAGCATAGATAATGAATGTGCTGTCAAGTTTTGGCACTCTCATGGGATCACAAGTTCAGCTGCCACACAAGGCATACTGACTCATTGTGATTTCTCTGCTGTTGGTCCCTTGGTGTCTGTTCCAATGGTGAGCCTTTTTCTTCTTCAGTATAATAATACCATATATTTCCTGTTCTGTGTGCAGGCAATGCGCTGACTGATCCAGAGACAGATTCCAAGGGAGCTGCAAACTTTTGGCACTCCCATGGTATCATCTCAACCGACAGTTTGAATGGTATTTTTGACACGTGCCAATTCGATGCTATTGAACCCCTCGCCTCCTCCTCCTCCATCTCACAGACTTTTGATGACGACAACCTACATGAAAGAAGAAAGAAGGAAAAATGTGATGCATATATCAATCAAGCAATGAATGAAATGGGAGGCATAAACATCTATGACATCTATGCTGATGTGTGCATCAATAAGCCTACCTCAGTGCACTATCTGGCACGCTTGTTGGCTGATGCTATGCCGGCAGGGTTGTTTGCAAGGCCCCTGCTAAATCAACCAGGCTACGATCCATGTCTCGATAATGAAGTTGAAATCTACCTCAACAGACCAGATGTGCAGCAAGCCCTTCATGCCAATGTGTCAGGAACACTGGAAGGGCCTTGGCACACATGCACTGGCACCATTGAATACAGCAGAGACGATGTGTTGACCTCCATGCTGGGGGTGTGGGACGACCTTTTACACAGGAACAGTATACGGCTATTGGTATACAGCGGAGACATTGATGCAATTGTGCCGGTCATTGGATCTAGAAAGTGGATCGAAGGGCTAAATTTGGACGTGGTTGAGAAGTGGAGGCCCTGGAGATCCTCTACTGGCCAGGTCGCTGGATGGACTCAGGATTTCGAAAGAGGTCTGAGTTTTGCTACTGTGAGAGGTGCAGGCCATATGGTTCCTTATACACAACCAGAAAGGGCCATGTACCTCTTTCAGAGTTTCATACACAACCGACCTCTGTAAAACCCATGCCCTCTTTTGTTTATTTCGACTGACCCTGTCCGATGGTTATCAGATGTTGCACGGTATTATTCACTGCTGTCGGCAGTTATTACAGCACCAAAAGACCGACAAAACAAAACCGCTTGGTCAAAATGTAAAGAGGTGGGTGCTGAGGTGTTTTGAGCGAGGCAGGCACAGCAGTTGTTATTTGAAATCATTTGGCGACAACGCCTTCTCGGAACAATAAATACCTTGAATAATTTGAAATCAAGGACTTATTGAATCTTGCCATTGTATTACCAATTGTTTGTATCCCGTGATTAGGCACAAAGACCTTTGTGGACGGATTACAATTGTGACTGTTCCTCAGACCGAATTGAACATTTGAGGAGAGGACATCTCAAGCTAATAGAATCCATCACAAATGTTATTGAGTGCTTATTTCAAGGTCTGTGGAGCAATTGATATAGTAAACTTTCACTGCAAATCCGATTTCAAACTCAATCCCTGGTGACTGCAGTTTTTGACATTACTGCTACTATGTTACTGTATAGCTTTAACAGCATCAAGAGAATTACGACAAGAAGATAGTATCCCGAACACCTCCAATGAATTGAAATACCAGCAGGGGTACTTCAGTGTTGACGACAGCTTGACCACCCAGGAGGCAAAATCACAGACCAAGGCCAGGAAACAGGTCGGCAAAAATATGACTGAAGTTGAAAATGACAATGTGGCATCGACTTCTCAGGATGGTGAAACATTGCTTTTTTCAATAAATACGGAGCCTAAGCCAGAAGCATCCCTCAATGCCTCAGCCATCTCATCGTCCTCATCGTTCATCCGCCCATGCGGCATCAAATTTTGCCTCGATGGGAAGCCTTGGTACTCTGTAGGCACAAACGCTTGGAACATCCACAGGCTTGCTGGCAACAACATCGCAGCCAGCAAAGCCAGAATTAAGTCCGAAATTGCGATGCATGCATCCAAAGGCGCCAATACCTTGAGAATTTTCTCTCATAGCGATGGGAGCGGCGGCTATGCTGTGACTCCAATCCAACCCTCCCCAGGAGTCTTTAATGAACAGGCTCTGTCAGTCCTCGACTACACCCTTGCCGTGGCCAGCGATCATAATATTCACGTTATACTGACTCTTGCCAATTTTGAACCTTTTACTGGAGGCATGCAATGGTACGTCGACCGACTGGTCTGCCAAGGCTGCGACAAGGAACTTTTTTATACCAATTTCAAAGCAAAATATGCCTACAAGAAGTGGGTTTCAACTCTTGCGAACAGAAAGAATACTGTCAATGGAAGGATTTACAAAGCAGACCCCACAGTTATGGCATTTGAGCTCTTGAACGAGCCTCACACCAGGGACGGGTACGAGAAGAGCCGCGGTCTTCCCCCTGGGAAGCTCGCAAAGGACTGGATAGGGGAGATGGCTAAGTACCTGAAGGAAACGGTGAAAGTAGAGCAGATGGTTGCAAGTGGTGAGGAGGGCTACAGAAGCGATGGACCTACTACTGGTGCCAAAGGAAACAACTGGATCAATGGAGGCTTGAAGGGTGTCGACTTTGTGGGGAATGTGCGTGATACCGCCATCGATTTTGCAACCGTTCATTGCTACCCTGACAACTGGGGCTTTAGCGCTTCGGAATACAAGGAATACGCTTATTTTATGAGAGACAGGAGCACTATTGCACACTCCAATAATAAGCCCATCATTATGGAGGAGTATGGTCAACGAGTTGGGTACCTCCCCAGCAGGAACACCCTCCTCACCTTCTTGCAAGACACAGCAAACAGTGCAGGATATGCTGGCACACTGGTTTGGGAGGCATCTGCTGAGACAGGTATTGCCCATTATGCTGGATACGTCTTCAGCTACGGGGAAGATGGCACTGAGGCTCTGCTCAGACAGTACAAGGCCCTGGGAAGCGGTGAGATTACGCCCTCACCCTCACCCCCACCAAGCACCGGAGACTGCCAGGATATACCACCCAGTGCGACCTACACGTGTGCTCAGCAAGCTGGCTGGGGAAAATGCAAAGAGAGCTGGATGCAAGGGTTTTGCAAGAAGAGTTGCAACACATGTTCCTGATTCAGATGATGTACAAGTAGTATGTTTTTGGAGCAAATCAATTTTTGTCTGCCCTGTGCCAGTGCCCCGGCTGTAATAGTAGTACTTCTGTACTAAACTTTCTTTACACCAAGCAATCCACTTATTCAAAGCTGGTAGTCTTTGCTGTTGGCATCCTATTCATTTTATCAGGCTTCTTCTTTCCACCACGACCACCACCAACGCTCATCGCTCCTCTCCTCCTCTTGACTTCCTGGAGTCTCAACTTCTCCATCTTGAGACCGGCTTCTCGTCTTTTTGCGTTGCCTTCTATATCATCCCAATCGAATACCAGACCCAGCTCATTTTTGTTGACACTGGACCAACTGTCAAATTCATGAATGATGGTCTCATTCTTACCATTGGGCAGAGTATGACTGCACAGCCCCCTCAGCACGGCAGGATCAGCTCTTTGCTTCTCAGGACTCCCAAGAATGAGGCCATGCACTCTGAGACTGAGTCCTTGCTTCGCACCCGACAGTTTTCTCATGATTTCCCCTCCTGGTTGACGCAGCTCGCCATCACTCACAAGAAGAATGTCGGAATTGGCCCATTTGGAGTCATGCAACCTGTCCAGGCAGGCAACTATGGGGGCATTGAAGTCTGATCCTCCATTGAAAGGCTTCTCAAGGAACTCCAATAAATTATTAACCGACTTGAGATCCATGTTGAGCTCCAACTCTCTGACCTCTTGAAGTCCTGCAAAGGCGAATACGTAGCACCCGCGTTCTTGGACCTTGGCAGCCCTCATGCATTCTAAAGTCAATGCTTTGGCCACCGTCTCTCTGGCCCCCCTCATAGAGCCTGAGGTGTCTACACAGAGTAGTATGGGACCCCTATCAGCAGTGGGTCTAATCTCCCTTCTATCTGGATTGATCTGAGTTGGGAATTCACCCCAGCCATCACGCTCATACGTTTGAAGGCCCTTTTCGGCTAACTTAGCATAGAACAGCAGCTTCGCTTGGCGAACCGTACGTCCACGAGCAAGCACTGCCGCTTCACTGGGTAAAAGTCGCGAAATATCATCAGATCGCGTCAAGCCCCTGGTCTCTTGAGCCTCCAGCACTGTGCGCAACAACCCCGGTCTCCCTTTCATTTCCAATCGCTGCACGGGTGCTCTCCGGAGGGGTCCCCACCCACCACCCCTTCCCAGGCTCCTCACGAGATCTCTCAGCTCCTTCAAGTCTTCCAACTTTGACCGCAGGCTGTCCATTTCAGCCCACCCCTTGCGCTCCCACATACCCC
>JAAMXV010000593.1:5000-32500 GCA_019693495.1 Axilococcus clingmanii
ATAGCAAATCTAGTGGCGCTGAAGTGAGGCGCAATAGCATTGTATACAGTCGTTACATGCTCTCCTTCTAAGACGTCTAAATTATTTCTATCTGCTTTGGCAGATATCCTCGTTGGAGGCGCTCCACCCCCTTGGCTGTCGCATTGGTCTGGCCAGCTACAAGAGCATTTCTTTCCCGGCAGTGCCACCTTTCGAAAAGTAAATGACACTCTTCTCTCACTTCGGGCAACCATGCTGGGGGGTTCTCCAACTATCTTATCTTGTTTCCTGTGAGGAATGCTATGTTGCCAACCATACCTGGCCTCGCCTCCCAGAATGAGCAGTGAGCGGCGAGGGAGAAGCAGTGATCTCATCACAGGCCCTTGCTTAAATTGCATGACCGCAGAACCAGCAAGCGACAAAGACACAATGGCACCCTCAAAAGCAGAGTGAGTGTCCACATGGGAAGTCAAACCAACTCCCCGAGTGTATTCATTTATCGTCAACTGGTCCAGGCGACTGGGGACAGAGGGCAGAGATTGAATGTGCTCTGCAATGGATGCTATTTGTATAGGGAATGGTTTGGCTGGTGTATCAACGTCAACTCCCCTTATGTCATATCTGAATCTATTTCCCCAGTGCTGGACTCGTCTCCTTGCCAAGTGCTCCCATTCATTGCTGTCAGCACATTTCAATAAGGCTGTCTCCTGCTCTTCGGTGACAAAGTTGAGTATGAGCTCAACCCCTGGCACTCCACAATCTTTGCACGTCAGTTCAGCTGGAGTAGTTTCTGGTGGCTCAATTTTTGGGGCCTTTTTATCAGCATACCGTACAATGAGCTTGCGCGTTGCTGCCCAAGGACATGGTTGCCCGTCCCAGTCTTCGAGGGCCTTGGTCGCAGCTGCTACGTTGTCAAAAGACACAAATACATGCGACTTATCGTGTCCCGCTAGGGTCATATGAACGTTACCATACATTTTGAATACATGTGCAACATCTTCTACACTGGCTCCGAGTGAAGGCGAGCAATTGGCCACCATGAGATGCGTGGTTGGACCGTTTTTTGCCTTTGTAAAAAGGTGAGCATCGGAGGCATTGTGCATACGCACATTATTTGTAGATGTAGTCATAAGATTTCACGTCATAAATTACATGAAAACATTTGCGTTTTGGTGAGGAGAACGGTTGTTTCAGCTTTAGAAAGTCGGCACCTGCCATTCAAGTTGCCATGTGTTTTCTTAACAAAAACAGAACTGGCTAAAATAAAAAATGGCAGCAAACCCGCCCCTCGTGCAAACTCAAGGAGGGCCGTTTCCAGCACCATATCAAGGTGTGATCAACTCTAAAGGATCTGGGATTTCTGAGAAGGAGCTGATAGCGTCTCTATTTCACGTGTATGCAGGTGAATGGCTGGGACTTGTAAGACCAAATGTTGAACTCAAATTGGAGGGGTTGAGGACGCATTCTGGGGTGTGGAAGGCTAGTGGCGATGTGTTCCTCAGCAATCTCCGTGTTGTTTTCATATCGAGGAAGAGACAAGTTTCCTCTGGTCTTCAAGCTTTTGAGTTTCCTTTAACCTTCATACCATCAGGGTTTAGCTTTAATCAACCCATATTCGGAGCCAACAACCTGACGGGCCACTGCATCGCTGTTGACGATCGAGCACACCGCTTGAAATGGACCATATACTTCTCTTCTGGGGGCTTTGGAACATTTGTTCCTTTGTTCACTCGCCTTGCGACATATGCTGAAAGAGCAGCAGCAAATCATAGTTGGGCATCAGAACAAGAAGATGAAGTTGTCCCGAGTGCCCCACCCAGCATTCTGGCAGGACAGCAATTTTTCCAGAGCCAAGCCGCATTTGTGGACCCCAACGACCCTTCACAAATCATCCTGACCCAGCCTGTGGAAGAAACCCAACGATTGCAGCAGCAGCCACCATATCCTGTACCGAAATTTGATTAAAATTAATGCATGTTACATATGTTCTTTTGTAAAACAGCAAACAACAGTCATACTGGTTGGTATGCTCCATAGTGGACGTGACCATCTGGTTGCTCAACAACAGCTCCTTTTAAAGGAACAGCAGCAAAAACTTCATAAACTTCTGGATGACTGACAGTGCTTGCATCACGATCAATGGCCCAGCAGATGAAGACAGCATCTAACACAGAAAGCAACACACCACCAAGGAAATTGAGGACAAACAATGTAAATACCCCACTCAAAACGCCCACAACAATTGAATTGGAACTGTGGTATAATTCTGTGTCAGAGGAGTGAAATGCGTAATAAGAGCCCCAAGAAGCAAAGCCCCACGCTACTGAGATAGAGAAAGCAGCTAATTGAATGACCATTGGAGTGAACCAAACTGTGCTCGCCCAGGCATCCAAGAAGTTTCTGACGAGCAGATCCGTAACCTTCCTACCAGCATCAACCAAACCCTGGCCTGTTATTGCGCACATCACGGTGGCAAACTTCGTCAGATACTCTACCAATCCATAAAAACACTGAGCAATGACATAAAAGATCAAAGAGAAGATGCTTCCTCCATTCTGACGATGAGCATTCTCCACTGAATTTTTCATAACCTCGGTAAAAGTCAGCACCAAGCTCCCAAAACAGAGGGACCCAAAAGAAGAACTCAAAGCTTGGCTAAGAGAGCGCCGGGTAGTGCCACTGGTTGTTGGAGTGTCAACTGGAGCAAAATACCATTGTGCTACTGTACCAGACACAACATATACACGAATCTGGTTGGCTAGGAGCATCGTCCACAAAACAAGCATAGCCACAGTGACGACATAAGGTGCAACCCACCTGTCTGGTTGCCATTGACAACATAGAACCTTAGCACCAGTGCTCTCATCAAAGCATTTCGCACTACCCGCCCTCAGAGGGTTAGGAATCAGTGCACCATTGCTCATGCTGACCACTCCGACAACAGCCAGCGGGGAGATGATGAGAAGTGCAATCACATTGAGGACGACTGCAGTTGTGATGAGATGAGGGTTGGCCACCAGACTGTGAGCTGACACGCTCAAAAGTTGGCTTGCCAACGCGATTTCTCTTCGCCACACGTAAAACACCAATGCTATTAGACCTGACAACATGGAAAAGGTGATGAAGCCAACAAACTGACCAGCAAATAGAGCAGCACACGCAAATGTCAAAGGAACAAATATTTGAGAATATACAGCAGCTCTTGTCATCACATGTGACGACTTTTTGAAGCCATGAAGAAAAACAAATCCAACCACGAGAGCCAGGCCACACGAGATAAAGAGCCACGTGATTGAGTTGGTGGCAAAGTCGGTGACGTCAAAATCTGGTGGATCAGTTTGATCTTCTTCTAGGAGACCACGCCCCTTTTTTATTGGGCATGAATCCGGATTGTTGAGTATGGATTCGTCCAAAGAAAAGAAAAGCGGGTTTGAGTGCAACCAGCCAAACACGCCAAATATAATCGAGACAATCCAAAGGCTCGTATAAGCTACAGACCATCCACGGTCCCTCAAAGGTCTATCTACATATTCATAATGGCTGCTAGGTGCCAAAGGAACGGGTTCGGTTCCCCACGCCATGTGCTGGCAATAGAGGGTACACGAGTAATATTCGAGGTGCGTGCTGTAGAAGGGTACTTTGATTCACTCAACTAATGGAAAAGAATCTTGTTAAAAGGAGATTCAAGGCGTTATTGAGCGGGTTCTTCATAATGCAGTGTGGAGGTCTAGCAGAGATGCTCCCGACTGCAGGTGGCTGATTGACGGCAAACTTCGTAACTTATCAAGATTGTTGTTTGATCGGTGTACGTTGGGAACTGGCATGACAACAATGAATCTGTTTTGTCGTTATAATTGTCTCTCATTAGAATCGTCAGCATCATTTCAAGGAGCTAAATAGACTCAAACAAAAGAAAGCCTTCTTCATATTAATTATTGAGATGGCGCATTTGGCCATGTCTGGATCATCATTGGAGCCTTATAGGTCAAAATTGCAGCAAAATCCTCGGTTAAATAGAGCAATGGTAGTAAAAGTCGAAGCTCGTGCAGTTGGCTCACCAGGTATGTGATTGCGATGTCTGCTTTAGCGTACTTGCCAGCAAGTAATGTAATCCTATCGTGCAAAGAACCACTGATGGTCAGAGCGGCGCGAGGAGAAGATGTAGAGCGTGCACCTTGCTGGATGATGCGTCAAGCGGGGCGTTACCAGAAGGCTTACAGAGACCTTGCTCTGAAGTACCCATCCTTTAGAGAGCGCTCAGAAACCACTGATCTCATCGTGGAAATCAGTTTACAACCTTGGAACTCTTTCCATCCTGATGGAGTTATTCTCTTTAGTGATATTTTGACACCGCTTCCCGCTTTTGGCATTTCATTTGAAATTGACGATAACAAAGGCCCCTTGCTTGATTCCCCGATCAGATCAATAGAAGGTCTCAAAAGCCTGCACTCAATTGAACTTTCCAAGCTGTCATTTGTTGGTGAGGCCCTCAGCACTCTGAAATCAGAAGTTGGGGCAGAGGCAGCGGTGCTGGGCTTTGTGGGCTGTCCTTGGACGTTGGCGACGTATGTGGTTGAAGGAGCCAGCTCTACATTGTACAAAACTATCAAGGGAATGAGTTACAGTGACCCAAAGTTGCTAGATGCTCTCTTGTCTCACATCGCTGATCAAATTGCTGAGTATGTCCGATATCAAATCGACTCTGGTGCAGACTGCATCATGATGTTTGATTCTTGGGGAGGGCAGCTGCCACCTTCTCTGTGGGATGTATGGTCGCGGCCTTATATTGAGCGTATTGTGAAATCTGTCAAGTCTACGCATCCGAAGACTCCGTTAACTTTGTACGCAAATGGGTCTGGTGGGCTTTTGGAGCGCATGGGGGCCACTGGTGTTGACGTTGTTGGGTTGGATTGGACAGTTGATATGGCTGATGCTAGAAATAGATTAGGACCTAATGTTGCTGTGCAAGGTAATGTTGATCCAGTAGTGTTGTTCGCCAGTCAGGGAGCGATCAAGAGGGCGGTGACTGACTGTTTGAGCAAGGCAGGTCCCAGTGGCCATGTTCTCAACCTGGGGCACGGTGTCTTGGTTGGAACACCAGAAGAAAATGTTGCTTATATGTTTGAGCTCTCTAAGGAGGTAAATAGGAAAGGGTTAGCAGCTGTTTAACAATACCTGTAATAATCCAGGGGGATATCTCCTGAAAGGCAGTAAATTTGGTGGAGGGCAGGATATGGCAGCTATAAGTGGACTGTCAGTTAAGCAGCCAATTAAATAAGTGCCTGAGACCATACGCCACGGAGAAGAACTATCTTTTAGTCAAGGCTCGTTACGTAATGCAGATTTTTGAGCAGTCCCAACCCTGCGAATAAACTTCCTTGATCGCTACAACTGTCGTCTATTGTAGGCTGCATATTTGGGAAACAGCGTTGCTATGCTTGTAGATAAGCTACCTTGGTGCACTCATTCTGGTAATTGTTACAATAAACGCTGAGTAGGGACTTCTAATTTGCCAACCCTTCCGTCATCTCCAGGGTGTCCAATTTTCTCTGTGGACGTTCAATGCAGTGCGTTGAGGTTCGCAACTGCTGGAGGAGAGTCTAAAGTTAAGGTTTGGAGCTTGCACGCCGCACTTGATGCACAGCAGGAGAATTCAGGGACCAGGCTCCTTGCCACGCTTACTGAACACACTGCCCCTGTCAACATTGTCAGGTTTAGTCCAAATGGCAAGCTCTTAGCCTCTGGTTCAGATGACCATATGGCTTGCATTTTTGAGCATCGTACAGGCCCAGGAGGCAATGTATTGGGGGGGGAGGCTAATGTTGAGAACTGGCGGAGCACTGGCGTATTAAGGGGCCATGCGAATAATATCATGGATTTGTGTTGGTCACCTGACAGCACGAGAGTCGCCACATCTTCACTGGATAATACAGTAATGATATGGGATGTGGCCACATCGTGTCGAATAGCTCTTCTAGACAGACATACCTCATTTGTGAAGGGGTTGGCATGGGATCCAATAGGCACATACCTGACGAGTCAAGCAGAGGATAAGAGTGTGATTGTATGGCGGACAGATGATTGGAGTGTCGTTGCCATTATAAAATCACCATTCAAGCAAATGGTCACTTCTACATTTGGAACAAGAATGTCGTGGTCTCCAGACGGGCAAGCCCTCATTGCAGGAAATAGTTCTGATGGCGGAAAACCTGTGGCAGTGGTGATCCCCAGAGGAAAATGGGAGGATGCAGACCAACGTCTTTTCATGCAAGGTCACTCTGGAACAGTCGTTGCAACAGCCTTCAACCCCCATTTATTTAGGTTGCCACCTCATCCAGCTAAGAATGGGTCTGCAAAGGCAGGTGGAGGTGCGGATGCATTGAGTAGTGTATTTGCCATTGGAAGCCAAGACAAGCAAGTAACTGTTTGGGCAGCAGGCTCGACTAGAGCTCTATTCTGTGGAACAAAGTTCTTCAAATCTCAAGTTTTGGATCTGGCCTGGTCCCCGAACGGATATTCATTGTTTGCCGCTTCCAGTGATGGCACGGTAGCACTCATACAATTTGGACAAGAGGACTTGGGGACCCCTGCTAGCAGTGGAGAGGTAGATGAGGCTCTCAAAAGATTGTATGGGGAGACTCGAGGCCAGGCAAGAAAACTATTTGCTGAAAGTGCAGAGGCTTTAGAACTAGAGGAGAGTTCACCATTGCTTGATAAATCTGCAGCTAAGAACAATAAGAGAGCAGCCGAATCAGAGCCCCTGTCTGCTTTAGACGCTCGACTGAATATTGGAGGCGCAGCAACTCAGGTGGGATTTGGTTTGCCACTTTCAGGGAGTAGAGCAGCAGAGGAAGCTCCTGTAAGGAAAATGATGATAGAGCGATCTGGCCCTTCAGCTTGCCAGGATGTTCAACGATCAGATGTGTCAAAGCGGGCCCGTATCACGGCTGCTCATAACATCTTTTCCCCGATTACATTATCTCAGCCAGAAATAAAGGAAGAACTGCATGTGAATATGGGAAAGTTTGCAGCTGGTCTAACTGCCACTACCATCTCTGATTTGCAGCTTCACATTGCTAATAAACAGCTTGCAGATGACACTTCCTGGGCAGAGATTGTTTGCTCGGTGAATGGAGCAGTCCAATGGAGCGATAAACTGCGCGGACAGGTCATCTTGGCTTGCGGCAACATCAATTTTTCTGCTGTGGGCCTAGCAAATGGCCACATCATCATTTTCTCGGCGGCTGGTAGGAGGCTCTTTGCGCCGATGAAGATGGGTGCTGGCCTCATTCACATGAGCTGTGGGTCCGAATGGAATGTTTTGGTAGTCACAACGTCAGCCAGAGCAAAACTCATGGATGTTAAGAAGCCAGCTTCATTGATGGATGCCTCATTGTCACCCCTCATAGAGGATGGTTCAGAGATAGTAGATGCTCGATTATCAAAGTCCGGCGTGCCTTTGTTCTCACTTTCAAACTGTACTGTCTATGCCCGAGATACTTCTGTTGATGAATGGATCGCAGTGGTTGATGACTCTTGTGCACTCTCTCAGTACGTGCCAGCACTGAATTTAGAAGGTCAAGGAGAGATTAGTCAGCTGCAGGCTGCGGCAGTACTGAAACAGAAGGCAGGCGCACGGGGACTCTCTCTGTCTTCACTCGGGCAGACAAGGCTTGGAACACAGTCTTTCGCTGCAAGGGCACAATTAGAGGCAGGTATGGCATCAGCAGTCTCATTGAATCGGCCAGACGAGTATAAAGGATACTTATCTACGTATGTACGTTTTCTGAGCAGCCATGGGGATCAGAAACAGCTTGAAGAGCTTTGTTTGGAGCTGTTTGGCGACGGCAGCTCTGCTTGGCAGCCAGACATATTAGGACTTTCCAAAAGGGAGCTGTTGAGGGATGTACTTAAACAAATTGCAACAAATAGGGGTTTACAGCGGGTTGTTACCAAGTATCGAGATTTATTGGATGAGTATGCTAAATGAATAGTAAATATATTAAGCCAAGCTGATGCCCCTAACATTGCAGTACGTAGTCAGCTTCTCTTGCACAGACGGTGGTGCATGTTGCATCATGGTGGGTATTCTTCCAGGAGCGTTATTTCCAGCAGCAGCCAAGATCTCAACCAGTTGCAGTTTTACGTCTGTAACTCCAGCCAAGGGATCTCTCTCCACTCTTGCTGCATTATGCAAGCGAGCATATGCAGCAGAGTAGCCTGAAAACTCTTCCTCTTGTCCTCCATCCTGTCCTTCATGGGTGACAGGTTCACAAATTCCCTCCAATTTTATGACAATCGCTTCCAACAATTGGATCCACAAAGAAGAAGGAAGCGTGGCATCTGCTAATACTTTAGCCCCTGCAATGACCATAACTTTTTCTTCCAGTAAGCCCTGAACACTTTGAAAGTTGGGAATCCACACCTGTTCAAGCAGCACGGCAGACAGTCCTTGCTGCACTGCTTCTATACTAGCAAGTGTGGCTTGAGCTCCCTGCGTAATTATGAACAGCCCTACAAAGAGCAGGAAAGACTTGACAAACTTGGTAGTCCTCGCTGTTTGCAATCTCTGGAATAGCAGAGTCCATATGTGGGGCAAGTACTCTGAGAGGGCCGCCAGATCCAGATGCTCAATAAGAGCATCAATAATATAAAAACCCTCGTGATCATGGAGTTTGCTGGCAATTAACTTCTGGAACACGCCTAAAACTGCTTGCAAATGGCCTCTGGATACTATTTCTGGAGCTGCAACTGCCAGATAAGCCTCTAAAAGGCGGACTAATGCAGGTACGTTGCCTGGCCTCTCCCAAAATAATGGCATCAATAATGGGGGCAAAACTGTGAAGTATACTTCTGGCAGCTTGACATCCTTTGATCTACATTCTATTAACTGAGCAAAGATTTGAAAGATGTACGGGTGAAATTCTTGGACATCTTCTTGTAAAATGACTTGAAATGGGGGGAAGAGCATCTCCTCATATTGGCCCAGGGCCATTGAGTCGGCTGAGCATCCATGTTTTACGAGAGCTGCTACACTTTCGAAAAGGTAATGATTGAAGCCAGGCTGCCTTGGATTCTTGCAAACTGCCAAAAGTTTCTGTGACAATGCCTGGATGCAGGCAAGAGCTACTGGGGCAATTGCCTTGTCCATAAATGTTATAAGCCTCATTACACATCGCATGACATACTCATTCTCTTCGCTTTCGGGTAAACTGAAGGCTAAGAATAGGCCATGTAGCAATGGCGATAGAAATGGGGCCATAGAATCTGCTGCGAATACATAGGAGCCATTCTCTTTCAATGTTAACAACCGTTCTATGCAAATAGCAGCATAGGAGTGCACCACGTTTGCTGATGAACCAAGAGCCTCAATAAAGCCAGGAAAGAGTGCCAGTAGGGCTTCTTTGGGAAGCTTGCTCCTGAATGTGGTGACAAACTTAAGTGAATCTGCTTGCAGGACAGGCTGACCTTTTTGGAAAGAGCCTAGACCCAGCTCCGGAGCCACATTCTTACTAAAGAACTCCCCCAAATCTACTAAAGTATTCGTGCGAGTAGCACCCTCCGTTGCAGTCTTTCCTTTGACAGCTAATGCTGTGACCAAGTACAAAGCACAGTCTTTTGATTTCCAATTCTTAATTGGAGATGATTCATAGTCTTTAAGCAGATTGGTAACATAGCTGCTAAACAGTCCTGTAACTTGCTCTGGATACCTATCAGTCAATGCTTTGACAAGCTCACTTGCCGCTCTTCTTCTGGTATCAGAATCTGATCCTTCTGTGTCTCTACGCACATACTCGACCCAATTCATTGTAAAAAGTTCTTCTAAATCCTCTCTTATTCTAACATTTGGAATTATAATGCCCTCACATACTTGTTGCAAAGCTCCAGGATCGCCAAATAAGTTGTAGTGGACACTTCGAGCGACCGCTGTTAAGAAGCCAATGGCTGCCATTACAAAGCGGTCTTCACCGCCTGTTTGTCCAGCATTGACAAGTTGCCTCCAAACGACTTCAACAAATGTTGATAAGTACTTGGCAAATTCTTCTTCGTTCCTCTCCATGAAAAGGCCAAGTGCTTCACAGATTGCTGCCTTGACACCCTCTACAACACCCTCTTTGTCAGGATCTGACTCCTTCAAAGCTGGAGGTGTCTCAAGCACCAAGTATTTATGGAAAGTGTCCATCCAAGCATCTAAAGTATCTTCAAAAGCTTCAGTCAAACCTGGGGAGTTTAAGGAGTAAAACATTGATGCAATTGCTCGAACATTTTCCAATAACATTCTCAGATCATTGTCTGATGTCCTGGGAAGCTTGTCGGTCAGGGATTGAAGAACTGAAAGAAGAGGCTGCACCACCTGCTGTGAATACTCAAGCTCCGCAGAAAGGGAGTCGCTCATGAACTGGCCTCTATACCGGTGGAAAATAGCATCTGCTGTGACCAAAACCCCACTCAAAAGCACTTGATCTGGAGTACTCAAATTCTTAAGGAGTTGAGGGAGCAATCCTGTCCATTTTGCTGGAAAATCATGATGACTAATTATTGTAAGCGCTTCACTGAGCTGTGCTCTAACCCGCGGTGGCGAGCTCAGCATGAGGTCTATAATGTGAGCTTTGATGGTTTCCTTCTCGGCATCTGAGATCAATACAGCAGTGCCTTGATCGCTTGCATCCCGAGTCATCCAATTGAACTTGACGTAATTCTTAAAATTGACAGCTGCTGCTTGTCGAACTTCCATGGGAGCAAGGTCTGTTGAGACAACTTTAAGCACAGTTATTCCATACCCAGGTTGAGCTGCTGCATTCCTTAGAAATACCTCAGCTTGATGAATCTCAGCTGGATAAGGTGCCAACGTTTGAGCAAATGCCGAGAGCAACTGTTGCTCCATCCTCCAATGTTGTTGTGATCAGGCTAGTGCCGACCTCGACAGTGGGAGGATACGAGGCTATTTATATACTACCTTAGATCTATAAAATATTAACAAATTTTGTATTGAGATTGCAGTTTAACATACAAGTAATAGGAATTCTGCCGTCTCTCTCTAAATCTGAAAGCTACTCTGGTCCCGGTCAGCTTGATGTCCCAATGTTTGCCTTCTAGCTCCTAATGTTGAGTGGGAACACATGCTGCGCCGAAGTGGGGCTTTGCTTTTGTTTTATAATATAAGTTGTCGAATCCAGCCTGCCCTTGAATTGAAGGACTGAATCCATATGGAGTACACTTCCATCCAGTCCCAACCACAACATTTGATGGGTGGAGAATGTAGCCTACAAGCATACTCCTCTTCGTGTTGAAGTGATAGAACACACACTTCACAATTTTTAATTCGGTCTTTTGTCTGTAAAATCTTGGTTCATAGCTCAACTAGGATCGCGAATGTCGACACTGCATGGACGTATGATTTCCTCCAGAGGTCAGCTGTCCACCAAGAGGCGAATGCCCCCAGTGGCAGCTTTGTTTGGTCTCAGTATGGGTGGAGTCACTTCAGCAGAAAAGAAGGCGCAGGTATGCGATTATTCTACATCATGTGACCCAGACTGACGCATGACCATGTCCCTGCAGTTATTAGAAACACTGGAGCCTCTCCAATTGGGGGCATCAGCTACTGACGATGACAGGAAACTTGTAGAATCATTAGCGAGAGGATTGGAGAGAAGTAATCCAACCAAGAAGCCACTTACATCAGAGCTATTGAATGGTCAATGGCAGTTGTTGTATACCACCTCTGAGTCTATTCTCGGGCTCCGCAGGCCTGCATTCCTTCGGCCGAGAGGGCCAATCTACCAAACATTGGACAACGTCAGATTGAAAGCAAGAAATGATGAGGGTCCGCCTTTGTTTAATGCAGTAAGAGCGTCACTTATTCCTGAAAGTGATACAAAAGTCATGGTACAGTTTACGGAGTTCTTATTAGGCGGTTTTATACCAGTAAAGGCACCACCATCAGCCCGTGGTGAGTTGCAGATTACATATTTAGATGAGGATTTGAGGGTCTCTCGTGGAAATAAAGGCAACCTTTTTATCTTGAAAATGAACAACAGGAAGAACACTAAAATTTAAAAACATTATCAGATGTATAACCCAATTCTTTAAGAATGCCAGTCAGAGGCCCCTGACTTTTGTCAGGCTCTTTATCTCCACACACAGAATTCATCATCCCAGGGGGTCCACAGACCAAAATCATTGAGGCTCCGTCTGGCGCTGGCATTATTTGACGAAGCATGTCTTTTGTAACATACCCAATCAACTCTTTGGGCCAGCTCTTCTCATTCGTTTTATCTACTACCAAATACACTTTCAATGTCTTTTGATTCTCCCTTGCCAATGTCTCTAAGCGGTCGCGTAGCATGATGTCGTCTGGAGATACATTTGCATACACAAGACTCATTTTCAGAGGCAGTTTCTTTTCGATAGCTTCCTCTATGATTTGCAACATTGGCGTGATGCCGGTGCCTCCCGCAATCATCCCTATATGGCTATGTTTTGCTAACTTGGATACAGAAATTTTCGGGATGGGTCCCTTCACTTGAAGACCCTCGCCTAGCTTTAGGGTGTGGATATATGAAGACATTTTGCCCTCTGGATATACTTTTATGGCAAAATCCATATGGCCTTTGGGCCCTTTTACTGGAGTGTATG
This sequence comes from Axilococcus clingmanii, assembly GCA_019693495.1. Classification (NCBI taxonomy): domain Eukaryota; kingdom Viridiplantae; phylum Chlorophyta; class Chlorophyceae; order Chlamydomonadales; family Chlorococcaceae; genus Axilococcus; species Axilococcus clingmanii. Next base: position 17,616 of record JAAMXV010000593.1, read on the forward strand.
GTCGAATGACAAAAGCATTGGTTTTATCCTCTTTGAGCTTTCCTATCGGGGCTCGAGTGACAACACAGCTTGCAACCGGCAGGTCAATTTCAGCGGATAGTGGACAGGCAAAACGGTAAAGGTATGTCGGCGTTTTAGTAAACGTAAGTTGTTCCTTGTGGACAAGTTTACAAGTCTGCCATTCGCTGGCATCGGCAGTCGCAAATTGGCTACCTAAAAACTGGACAGGAATTACCCCTGCAGCCAATCCTAGCAGCACCCGTGAAGATGCCACTTTAAAACGAGTCATCATCGTAGCAACGCAATTGTGCATGTGAAAAGCTAAAAGATCACTTTTAAAAGATATAAAATCCCTTGATTCCCGGTGCCACTGTCCAAGCTAGGGGTCCAAGAAGACATTAGCTCACAGACTTCCTCTCTTATGTAGAGCAGACTGTCAAAAAGTGTTGATAACTACGATGGCATACTGAATCGGCCTCAAATATACAAGGGAGAATATTAAAAAATAGCATTTTGTAGGCACCAGATCGCTTCGTTTCAAATCAGTGTAACAAGAAAAATGGAACCGGAAAAAACGAAAGGAATCCTATTTCTTGTATTCATATTTGGTGTTCTGTTTCAATTACTAGGATGCGCGCTGTGGCATAACTGGTGGCCAATGCTCACAGGTATGTATGTTTCCGCTCAAAAGGAAGTGTGTGTGTCTGTCTAACACTTCTTCTCGAAGCATTTATGTATGTTTTGGTCCCAATGCCCAATCTGTTCTTTGGTGGTTTTGAGGGTGACTATGGAGGGGTCTGGGTTGATGCTGGAAAATTTTTGACTGGGTTCTCCGCAATTGGAACAATAGCTGTGCCGACGATTTTGTTTCATGCGGGAAAGATAGGTATGTTGTTCTTATTCCAAGCACTAGAAGTGCAATTCATTAAGTCAAATTGTTTTAAGTGTAGTTTTGGGTGCTTTATGGATGCAATATTTGGCAGTTGCATGTATGGCAGTTAGTGTAGTGGGATATGATGTTGTGAATAGAGACCCTGGTGGGGGATTCTATAGTTACTGAGTATTGTGAAGTTATTTTTTATTTTTTGGGGCCAAGATGACTTGTTCAACAACAGCTTTAGCAGCACAATAACTTTCTTCGTCTATTTTGCCATGACAATTACCTTGTGCTAGCCTGGACATTAAACTAGGTGCACTTTTCTTGTTGCACATCTTGGGATTTTCATTTGGCTTTGTCAACTGCTCTAAGTTGGAAAAACTGGTCGGTCCGAGGTCCCCGGATGGAGCAGGTGCCATGTTATTGCTATCTCTCCCAAAGATATAAGATTTGCCGCTGTATCCCAATGTACTAGCAGTGCGTACCATTGGAGGAGCTTTACCAACAAAAGAGGGTGCATTTGAATGAGTAACATTAGTGAAACCAATGGCTGATTGATGTGCCTCCGATCCAGGAAGTCCAAGGGCTTGGGCCCAAAATTTTCTCGGATGTTGATCCCTAGTGAGGGGAACTGGTTCAGAAGAGCTCTTTAGCAGCTCCAGCACCTGCTGAGAATCTTCATCAAAGGGCATCTCACCATTGCTACACTTAACTATCGCATCCTGGCTATTTGCTAGCAAACGATGGTGTGCAGCCTTTTGTAGTAACACTTCGTCTTCTACTTCATCTTCACTGTCTTGATAGCTATTGTTTGGCCAATCAAGGCCTGCAAAAGGCTGCAAACTTACATTTCCATCCTCCTCTAACTTTAGCCGCCTCCGTCTCCCAGCAGCGTCGTCTTCGTCATCGGACAATTCATTTCGCCCACGCCTAAAGCCTTGACGTACTCCACGTAAAACTGCTGCCAGCTCTTTGGCGTCTTGAGCACGCTGCCATTCTTGGTGTGCAACCTCTCGCGCCACTTTATCTTTCTGCTTTTCCTTATCTCCCTTCTCTATGAATCCTTCCAGTTCCACATTATTATCCAAGCCATCTTCATCTTCATCTTCGCTCACATCACCTCCTTCATCCTCGCTGAGTTCAGCCTCGTGTTCGATGAATACATTTTTTACCTTTTGAGCCCTTCTCTCTGTCAATGTAATTGGTCCAGGGATGTCAACTAACAATGGAGGTGTTCTTTGAGGCAGTGTATCCTGCAATTGATTCTCAGTATCGGACTGCTCTTCTTCCCGTTTATCTATGCTGCTGTCCTCACTGTCTGTTTCTTCAAGCAGTGACTGCAAGGAATTGGATTTCTCATCCACAAGCCCAGAATCAGAGGGTAGACCATCTTCATCCTCTGAAGTGCTGGGAGACTTGTATCCATCGTCAATCAATGGAGCTTCATCCTCAAAATCTGCTGTTGCGGGGAAGTCCCACAAAGTGTCCTTCTTCTTAATCGTGCTTGGGAGTTCAACAATACGTGCATCGATACTATCCACATCGTCCACAACAATTATTTCTCTTGCGTTGTCATCTCTGCAAGGTACTATATTGTCAGCATCAATTTGGGACAATACGCCAGTGTTCACAGCTTCAGATAAAATGTCTTCAAAGTTTATTTGATCTGGTAATACACGTTGCTTGGCATTTTGGCGCAGAAGCTCATTCTTCTGCTTGAGTTTATCAAGCATGCTGCTCAGAGGCTTGATCTCCAAAGTAGAGCTCTTTCCAATTCTGTCCCTGGATGCGACATCTCGCAAAATTCGTTGTGTTTCAGCTGCCATGTCAGCTCCTTCAACAGCAGCTTGCCCCTCATTCAATTTATCTGGAGGCCCCCACTCCTCATCATCACTATTACTAGTGGATGAATATGAAGCAATTGCATCCTCCTCCTCAGAGCTTGAAGTCTCGTCTCCTGTCGCGGTCAACTTTGCAGCTTTTTTCCGCTGTTTTGTGAGGACGTGTTCTTCCAGTTCGTCTTCTTCATCGCGGTAACGGACGTTGATCTGTAACTTGGGGCGATAAAAGCATCACGATGAGAATATGGAAGCGCTCGTATAACTGACCTCTTTATCTTGCAAACTTGTACTGCTAATTTCCTGTGCTTGATCGGAGTCTGTCCTTTCTTCGGTGCCCTCGTTGCCTACATCATCATATATCATGACAGAATTCTGCAGAACATCTAGTGCCTTCCTGAGCCTTGACAGCTTGCGCGGGGCCCTAATTAGATCTCCTTTTTCAAGTTTAGGTCCCGCATCATTGCTTATGTCGTCTTCTAACGAACGAAATTCCATGAGTGCTCGGAGGCTGATAGTGCTGCTTACAATCGCTAAGTTATTTACTTATATAACGTTGAGAACTGCAGCTTCCAGTTTAAACAGCAAAGCGTTGTGGGAGCTCAGCGTTTGAAAAATTGGGTGAAGGCTTTCAATGTAATCATATCACACCTATCCCCAGCTGCTGCAGCTCTAACCTTCCTGCAGCTATGTCTGCTATGTCCAAAGTAAATTCTTCGGGCTCTGGTGGTGGATCCAACACTGCATAGCCTCGATATGGCTTAACAGAAGGATCAAGACGCCAGCCATAGGCACCCTGCCGATAGACAAGTACTCTTCTAAAACCGGCATCCGCAGCTACATGTCCTGCCCAGAGAGATCTGGTACTTGTCCTGCAAGACATCACTAAGAGGTCCTCTGGATGGGGTTTTGAAAACCTGTATTGCTCAGCAAACTGTTCGGGAGGAAGTGCAAGAGCACTGGCTAACTGGTCCACTGGAACATTAACTGAGCCTCTGATTGCACCATACAAAACCCTTTCATCGCTTCTTCTAACATCCAGTAATGTTGCAAGAGGCATTCCTAGACCATTTAAACCTAATAACACAGCTAGAGCATCCCTATTAATAAAAGTGATGTGTGGCTGAGCAACGCCTACAGAAAATGGTGGCAGAGCACCTGCCAGAGACATTGCCCTCTGATATCCTGCAGCAGCAGCAGCTGCAGCTGCATTTGATTGCTCTTGCTCATTGTTTCCTATTAAAATAAGCATGTAGTGTGAGGCGGGGTGTTGAATACCTTGGAATCTCTCCCGCCACAAAGCTTGCGAGCAGAGGACCTCTGTAAGATCATTTAAAGCAAGCCTTACAGCTCCTCTCAATTCACCTGGAAGAGATGTTGAAGCATTCTCTCTTACATCCAAGATCATGTGTGGATATGGACCTGTTTCAACCTGCACACAGGCCACAAGAAGTTTGGTCTGGACGATCACTCAGAACACATTAGATCCAAGACGTACCAGTAGCCTGACTGCCCATGGGGATAATCTGGCATGAAACCGTCCCGGGGTATGACGTTGCAACTTTTTGACAGTCTCTTCTCGTTTTTTAATCGATAAGAGTTCACTGTGCAACCATCTGACGCCCCAAGCGAGGATGGTAAGAAGAGCTGCGGCAGTAAGAGAACCACCAGAAACATTGGAGAGAGCTGCAGGCATAACTAATTTCCACTTTTTAAAGAGATTCTCGGCTGGGCAGGTTTTGGTAGGACCGCTAGGTCCTAGGTGGGTGGTGATCACCCTGATGGATGTGATACCCTAATGATACCCAGGGACGACCCACTCAGCATGTCAATCACTCTATCTCCACCGAACCCTTGATAAAACAACTTCATAATACTAGCTGTGATTCATCGAAACAACCTTTCAGTCAAAACTGCGTTCCTGATTGACTCGCATTTTGTAAAAATGCCTAAAGTGAGGCGAGCCACTCATTCAGGTAGTTGGTATGATAGCAGAGGTGAGTTTATATCTAATTGCTCCTAGGGTCCCAATCCAACGCGGACTCTTCTGCAGCGTATGAATTGCAAGCACAGATGAAGAAGTGGCTGGCGGAGACACCACCAAGGGATGGCCATGCCAGGGCAGTTATCTGTCCACATGCTGGATTTAAATATTGTGGGCATGTTATGGCACATGCTTTTAAGCAGATTGACCCTCTCCAAGTGAAGCGTGTCTTTCTATTGGGACCCAGTCATCACCTTTTCAGCAGAAAATGCCTTTTAACAACGGCAACAGTATATGAAACTCCTTTGGGTCATGCTCCAATCGATATTGAAGTCTACAGTGAACTTAAGGCAACAAAACAATTTGAAATGATGAATTTAGCAACAGATGAGGCTGAGCATAGTTTAGAGTTGCTCCTACCATACATAGTACACGTAATGAACGGGAGGCAATTCTCTTTAGTTCCTATTGTGGTTGGTGCGACGGCATTTGACATGGAGGCTACGTACGGGCACTTATTGGGAAAATACTTTAATGACCCGAATAACTTGTTTGTTATTTCAACTGACTTTTGCCACTGGGGCTATAGATTTGACTACACATTCGTTCGCACAGACCTGGAGGAGCCCATTCACAAGTCGATTGAATGGCTAGATAAAAGGGCCATGGATATTATTGAAACTGGCAACCCAAGTGCTTTCCAACAATATCTAGATGAGTACAAAAACACTATTTGTGGAAGACATCCAATAGGAATTCTGTTGCAGGCCTTATGTGCCTGTCAACTTGAGCATTTCATTGAATTCATTAAATATGATCAAAGCCATCACTGTGTCCATCCAAGGGAATCTAGTGTTAGTTATGCAGCTGCTGTGATTAAATTTCACAAATGACTACTTTTTCTTCTTTCCACCAGTCTTTCTCCCAGCTAATGGCTGCACTGGCTTTGGAGCAGTTGTCGATGAGGCTGTCGCTTTTCCAGTTCTTCCAGGGTGTCTGGGAACCAGTTGGGCAATTTTTATCATTAATTCTTTTTCTGCAATTGCATAGAAGTAATAAGTTTGGTTTATTGACTCTTGTTTTAGTAAAACTTACTGTTTGGTACTTCTGCATTAGCGAGGCTGCCATCATCTTGCCTTAACTGCACTCGAACCCTGCCTCGAAATCTAAAATCTCTTGGATATGACTTTGCCTCCAGTTCTGCTTTGAGCTTCAAACCTTGCGCTACACAATCGAATATCTCTGGCGATGTAGGATTGTGACAACCTGCAGTGAAAGAACTATTCTAAGACACCACACTGACTTAACAAGAGGCTTCTACTGCCACGTACCCTTCTCCTTCGCTAACCGCCTTCCTTGGCTGACCGTCTTCAAAGCGTTTAGATATGCAGGGTATATGATAACTCTCTGCATGGCACATCTTAAAAGTCAGGAAATATTGTGACATGCACACGTCTTCTTTATTACGACAGTACCTGGTCTTCGATCATCGGAATAAGTCACTCAATCCTTTGATATAGAAAGCGTATTGCAAGCCGAATCCTTACTTTTCCTACAAGATAACCAGATTTTAATATAATAAAAGAGCCTTGGCGGGATAATCAACTGCAGCACCTTGTTTTTGTTCTGAGCCAGTTGAATGAAGCGCTTCATCACTGATGAATCATCAGGCCAGCCGCTTGAAGGAACTTTGATCGAGTATGCACTTGGGAAGAGAGGAAAGATGAATAAAAGATTATGTTATGTATTGCATTTGATTCTGATGACATTTCCATATCTTAGCAACACAACAGATGAAAGTTGACGTAAGGGAAGTAAACAATGGTCCATCCGCTGCAGCCCTTTTGAGGCATGGCTGATGGACCACAGCTGGCATCGTGTGTGTGTGTTGGAGACGGCAAGCCAATCTTCTTCAACTTGAGATTCGTTTCAAGTCTCAAGGACTGAGATCATGCTGCTGAACTCAACAAATGCATTTTTGTGAAAGCACAGATGACCTTGAATGTAGCACTGACGCAGATTTCAGCAATATGTGAGAAGCGCAGTCGTAAGGAATTGGAGGAATTCCAATTGATCAAATTTAATTATGTCGAGCATTAAAGGTTCTTTAGGCTGGTTGTTTGGCAGCTTACCAGGTCTCAGTCAGCAACAGGACAGGTGAGATTAGCTTGCTCAGGGATGGTTGCTGCCCTATTCTATAATTACCTTTCCGTCTACAGAGAGAAGCGATTGCATGTAACGTTTACGCAAGACCATAGTTGCTGGGTGACGTTGCCAGCCCAGATGAGCTCCTGTTTAATTGGCTCCGACGTGAGCCTTCCACTGACATTGAATATGTACCCCATTATCTCTCGAGCAGGTTTATCAGTTCCGGATACTACCTCCTGTTTGGTTGTTGCTTGGGCAGGCTCAGTGCATGCTAAACAAGACTGCATTGGCATCCCGTCTTGTCTTGCCACATGTTTTGGCCTGATGGACGGTGCAGCAGTCGAAGTTGAGCAACGAGCTCCATCTCCTCCCGTTGCAACTTCAATCTCTATCGAACCAACAAATGCAGATGAATGGGAGGTGGCTGAGTTAAGCGCTGAATTCATAGAGGATCACCTTTTGAACCAATGTGGTGTCGTTACACTTGGGCAGTCTTTACCGGTCTGGGTTCATAACCATCTTGTGACTTTTACAGTAACACACATTCAACCTCCAAGTGCTCATACAGTCAAATTGGCGGCTGGAATGGAGGTTCTTGTTGTGCCGAATGTGCGTCAGTCAGTGGAAGAAACAAGGCAGTCTACAATACTAAGATTCCAGCCAGAACTGCTTGCAGTAGACGGGGGGAAAGCCGGGGGGAACGGGACGGACAGCAGGTCTGGATCATATGATATGATGCGAGTTTTTATACACCCAGAAACTCTAAAGAGAAGTCCTATGAAGGAGGGAGATATAGTTGAAATCAAGGCCAAGAGTATGGGTAAGCTAATTGGTTGCGTCAGGGCACACAAAGGAGCCCAGCTGGGCCATTTTGTTCCTGATAAGCAGACACCATTGGAATCATGGAGTCATTTCACTTTACAGACAGTAACAATGGACAAAAGGGCTTCGGTTACACAAGACTCTTTCACAAACAAGGATAGCAAGTTCAAGGCTCTACAGAGTGGTGCAAGGGTTAGAGAACGAGTATCTTTGCCCGATGTGAGTTGGTTAGGTGATAGCTTGGAACAAGCCATGAAATGGCTATTGCCTGTTTTGGCATCGGGGCCAAGGAGTATGATGTATTCTTGGAACGCTCCACACCCCGGGGGAGTACTCATTTCTGGACCAGCTGGCAGTGGGAAAGCAGCCCTAGTCGAAGCACTTGCTGCAACACTGCATCATAGAGTCGATTGCTTGACCCACACTGTTAGAATTGACTGTAGATCTGTGGTTGGTGGAGAAGGCCCCCAGCAGATAAAGTTGCAGGTCATTCCGTACCTTAGGGAGGCAGTCAATAAACTTCCTTGTCTAGTTGTTTTTGAAAATTTGGACGTTTTGTGTCCCTCTGAATCTGAAACCCCAGAAAATGGAGCCATGATGCAAAAGACTGAACCAGCAGTAGTGTATTGGCTTTGTGATATCATTCACCACTTGACTGATCCATCCCCACGCTGGGGGAGGGACCCAACCATTTTAAATGGAGTGCCTGTATGGCCTCCGGTTGCAATCATGGCAACTGTAAGAGACCCTGCTGCACTTGCTCCTCAGTTGAGGGAACCATTGAGATTCAGCCACCAAGTGACCTTGCCTCCCCCTTCAGCGGCAAGTAGAGCTGCAATGCTGATGGCTGCTTTGCCAGCGAAAGGTGCCACTGCAGATCCCACAGTCATCAGAAGTTTAGCAGAGAAGGCAGAAGGGTTTGATGCTGCTGATTTAGGTGTATTACTCGACAGAGCGATGCATGTTGCTGTGCGCAGATATCTACTGGAGAGCAGAGGCTCTCCTGGGGGGCCTCGTCAACTCATGTCTGCCGATAAAAAGAAGAAAGAAGCCCCGCTTCTTCTTAAAAGTGAGGATTTGAATTGTGCTCTCGAAGGATTAACTCCATCCGCATTCTGGGGAGCAGGCACCCATGGTAAGGTGCAGCATGGGGTGTCTGGGTGGGAAAATGTTGGAGGCATGACTGAAGCTCGATCTGCCTTGGTAGAAGCATTGGAGTTGCCAATTAAATATGCAGCATTGCTTTCAAGAGCACCGTTGCGTCTGAGAACAGGCGTGCTATTATATGGACCGCCGGGCTGCGGCAAAACTCACATAGTTGCCGCTGCAGTAGCTGCAGCAAATGTCAGATGCATTACTGTGGCTGGTCCAGAGCTTCTAAATAAGTACATTGGCGCCTCTGAAGCAGCTGTCAGAGATGTATTTATCAGGGCATCTGCAGCTGCCCCATGCGTTCTGTTCTTTGATGAATTTGATGCAATTGCACCTCGACGTGGCCACGATAACACTGGAGTGACTGACAGAGTGGTAAATCAGCTTCTCACAGAACTCGATGGCGTCTCTGGTTTGAAGGGTGTGTGTGTTGTGGGAGCAACATCCCGTCCAGACCTAATTGATCCAGCATTATTGCGACCAGGGAGATTAGATAGACTCATACATTGTGGAATGCCAAAAAGCTCCATGGACAGGAGAGATATACTTTCAGCCTTGTCACGTGGTTTGAGTCTCGCTGCTGATGCAAACTTAGATAGTGTGGCAACGTCTGCAGACAATTTTACTGGTGCTGATTTAGGGGCATTGCTGGCAGAAGCTCAACTGAAAGCTGTCCATGAAGCGTTAGACCACAATATAGAAGCGCATGTCCCACCTTCTGTCGGAGACAGACATTTGCAGGCAGCCTTCTCGAGTGCAAAGCCATCGCTCTCAGATCTTGAAAGGGGACGATTAGAGAGAATTTATGCAGAGTTTCAAGGTGGTAAGAGAGGTGATGTATCTGCTGTACAAGGCAGCCATGGGAAAATGGTTTCATGGGCCTAGAATGTAGACATATCTAAGAGCTTGTTACACTACATCATGCAGACGCCAACCACGTCCGTAAGAACTCCATTCTGTCACTCAATTGCACATACGTGTCATCAAGAGTTATTTCTCCCTTGCTAATGGTGGATAATGCAGCCAGCTGCTCGCCTACATCTGGTCCCTGCATGCGACCAGTGAACACCACTCTAATTGGCATAAACAATCGCTTCCCTTTGCGCCCCTGTGCCTTGCCTAAAGTATTTATCCACTTCTTGAAACTGTCATGACCACTCTGGACAGCAGTGGCCAGCTCCCCATTATCATATGATGCAAGCACTGCTTCTACAATCTCCTTGAGCCCATCTTCCACTATTCGTTTTCCACCTTCACTGGCCAGTGTCTCTTCAATAGGATATGATAGAAGGTTTTTCAGCTCATCTATTGAGTCAATAACCAGTTCAAGCGAGTCGCTCATCAAAGAAGCTGCTGCATCAACAAAAGGGGAAGATGCTGATTTTAAAATGCCCTTCTCTGTCCAAAGAGCACCAACCATTGACGCAATCTCTGCGGCAGGAAGAGCTCTCAGATGTTGGCCATTCATCCAAGACAACTTAACTTTGTCGAACACAGCTGCACTCTTCGTAATCCGTTCCAATGAAAATGCCTCGCACAAGTCTTCGGCAGTGTATATTTCTTTTTCTGAACCATCATTCCACCCAAGAAGGGACAAATAATTCACCATTGCAGCTGCTAGATAGCCTTGCTGACGGAATTCGCCAACCGAAGTAGCACCATGCCGTTTACTGAGTTTCGACCTGTCAGGTGCCAGGATTAAGGATACATGACCAAATGTTGGCTGTGGGAATCCCAGAGCTTTGTATATCAGGACTTGTCTAAGCGTATTCGGCAAATGTTCCTCTGCTCTGATGACATGCGTTATTTGCATGAGAGCATCATCAATCGCCACGCAGAAGTTATATACAGGCAACCCATTTGATCTCAGAATGACAAAGTCACCCAGAGTATCAGTGTTCCATGAAACATCCCCTCTGACCCGATCGTCAATTTTGACGATTTCATTGGATGGCACTCTAAAGCGGTAGCAATATGGTTTGCCAGAGGCCAGCGCTGCATCAACCTGTTCCTTGGTAGCTCTGGCCCATGGCCCCCTGTAAACCGGTGGAAGCTTCTTCTCCTCTGCATCCTTCTTCATCACCTCCAATTCCTCGTCAGTGCAAAAGCACGGATACGCAATACCTTGTTCAACAAGAATATCTACGTATTTCTTGTAGATGTCCTTTCTTTCTGACTGGCGATATGGTCCAGTTGACCCACCGACACCAGGACCCTCATCCCAGTTCAACCCGAGCCATTTTAGGTCAGCCAGCATAGCCTCTTCAGACTCTCGTGTTGACCTAGCAGCATCAGTATCTTCGATCCTCAAAACGAACTTGCCACCCATTCGCTTTGCATAGAGCCAATTAAATAAGGCAGTACGAGCACCACCAACGTGAAGGTTGCCAGTCGGTGAAGGGGCGAAACGGACACGTATTTTATCGCCACTGACAGCTTTCAGTGCAAGAAACGGGGCTTCTACTGCTGCAGCAGCAGCACAACGGAGGTCACGACGACATAGTAGCCGTGATACTTGGGTCTGCACAAGAAATTGCGGTACGTGATCCTTCTACGATTCTTAGAATGACATCGCATTGCACACACCTTGTAAGAAGAAATATGAGCCCTATTCGCCTTAGTTGAAGATTGAACACGAGAGCCTAGCTGTGGGGCAATTCGCGATGACGAGTTGAGAAGTATTTGTAACGTCATAACTTTTGTGAATTGTACTGTAATTATGAAGTTGAAAGTAACGAAAACTGATTAAAAGAGGACTGGATATACTTTGTCGACTCATTTTCACTCCACCAGCATTATCTTCAGGCTATCCAGTGCTCTAATGTCTGGCGGGCACTCCGGAGCAGCCCCATACTTCCAGCCCACCAGTAAGGCATATCTCAATGAACAGCATCGTGTGAATTGCCCTCTCTGTCATAGAATTCGTCTAATGTCTTTGTAGTGATCCGACGAAGCATCTCCCGAGGAAATAACCTCAACAAACTCCATGCTAAGTCCAAACTGTCAAAAATGGTGCGATTCTCGTAGAGACCTTGGTTGACAAACTTGCTTTCAAATTTCTCCAAAAACTCCAGATATAAGAGATCCTCTGAGGATAGGGCTTCTTCTCCTACAACAGCTTTCATTGCTTGAACATCTTTACCAATGGCATAACATGCATAGAGTTGATTTGACACCTCACTGTGATCCCGTCTGGTCATCCCATCACCAATGGCACTCTTCATGAGGCGTGATAATGATGGCAGCACATTGATTGGAGGATATATTTGACGATTTTGCAGCTGTCGATCAACGTAGACCTGGCCTTCAGTGATATACCCTGTGAGGTCTGGGATTGGATGGGTGATATCATCGTTTGGCATTGTCAAAATCGGCAACTGCGTGATGGAGCCAGGCCGACCCTCAATACGGCCAGCTCTCTCATATATTGTGGCAAGATCTGTATACATATATCCAGGATAACCACGTCGACCAGGGACTTCCTCTCTTGCAGCACTAACCTCTCGAAGAGCATCAGCATAGGATGACATATCAGTAAGGATCACCAGCACATGCATGCCGCAATCGTATGCCAAGTACTCTGCAGTTGTTAATGCAATGCGGGGGGTGATGATGCGCTCGATAGTGGGATCGTTGGCAAGATTTAAAAACAAGACTGTACGGTCCATGGAGCCATTTTCCTCAAAGTCTTGTTTAAAGAAGTGCGCAGTCTCCATGTTAACGCCCATCGCTGCAAAGACGATGGCAAATGACTCTTGCTCCCTTTGATCTTGAGCATGGGTGACAAGACCTGCTTGTCTACAAATCTGAGCGGCAATATCATTGTGAGGAAGACCAGCAGCTGAGAACAAGGGAATCTTCTGACCACGGGCAATAGAATTCATGACATCAATGGTTGATATGCCGGTTTGGATCATCTCCTCAGGGTATGTTCGTTCTGCCGGATTGATTGATGCACCATTAATATCTAAGTAATGCTCAGCTAAAACGGTAGGGCCACCATCTATAGGGTTTCCAGAACCGTTGAAAACACGTCCAAGCATATCAACTGAGACTGGCGTTTTAAGAACCTCGCCTGTGAACTCAAGAGTGGTCGATCTGTTGTCAATACCGGATGTACCCTCGAACACTTGTACTACAGCTCTATCTCCATCGACTTCTAAGACTTGGCCTCGCCGAGTGCTTCCATCTCCCAGCCGAATATTCACAATTTCAGCATACTTTGGTTTCTGTAGAAGTAGTGTTTGGCCGTCAGCATGGCCGCTGCTCTCGCTGCAGTACCAGTCCTTCAACTTACCTTGACTAGGTTTACGACAACCAAGGGTCCAGAAACACCTCCAACGGTGCGATACTCTGCAAGGACGCTCAATTATACCATCTCAGATCAGCAAAGTTGAGCAAGGAATCTCGATATGCTTACCTAATCTAGGTTCACAATTATAAGCACCAGTGTCGCTACTTAAGCTCGACTTCCCGAGCTCTGAAGAGAGAAGATCGACTGAGGCCATCACAAGTCAGTGGGAAACCCTCGCAACGTGCTCTCTTGTTGTGTCTTTATTCCCAATCGATGGATTTTGTATTGACAGCACCTTTTTGGTCAGTTTGAGTACAAGTTTGTTGTTGTTGGGGAATGAGCCATAAGTCCTGGCATCATCCCCTCTACTGAACTTGCATGATTGCTCAATACTTGTTACCACTAACACAAACATACCCAAGGTGCACGCTTCTGCTGCCACCTGAATCTTGTGCAGTATATAGAAGTATTTACTCACACCTTCAGCACAATGCCTCTTGCTGGCAATGTGCAGATATGTTCGATGTGTTGGATGTGCAAACATTTTGTTGAGGTGCTTGGTGCGCGGCGCCCTCCACGTCAGTAGCGAGTTTAAGTTGTGAGCTCAACCCTGACCTTTGTGTAAATTGTATTACAGCAACCACGGATTATTTTTTGCAAAGGATCCATCTAAGCGGAGGTATCGATCCTTTGATCATCGCAAACCCATGGCTTCAGTCTCACTGGACGAAGCCTCCTTGAGGCAGCTGTCCAGTGTCAATGATGTTACAAGACTATTGCACGAGGCCAGAGTGCTGGAACGGGGGATTGAGCAAGAGTTGGACAGTCTTCTTAGCCGAGGCGGAGAACTCGAAGATGTCCTTACCAGTCTTGAAACGAGCACTGCCAATGTCCTAGAAAAGCTACATTTGGAAGCAGAGCACCTTGCAGCTTCTACAAAAGTGACTGCTTCCCTTGGAGATCGAGTCTCAGGGAAAATTCGACGGCTTGACCTGGCTCAATCGCAAGCAAGACGAGCGTTGAAGTGCATTGATGCGATATCTGACCGCACGCAAGCTGTTGCTGGTGCTTCAAAGGCCCTTGAAACAGAAAATTACGACTTAGCTGCACAAAATATTGGAGTTTATTTAAATTTGTCCACTGCGGAAGTGGGAAATGATCCTACCCTGCAAATATTGGAGCAGGAGCAGCTGTTCTTTGACATTCGTGACCGTGTAGAACAAGCTATCAGACACCAAGGCATGGCAGCAGTAAACAGAAAAGACCATGCACAAGTTGCTCATTTTTCCAAACTTTTTGCTCCTTTAAAGCTACAACAGGAGGGTATGGAGCTGTTGCTCACATATCTTAGGGACATTATTTCTGAGAGGGCCAAGGCCGACTATGATGCGCTAATTGAGGTGGAAGGTGGCTTTCCAGATTACCTTGGAACGCTCACTAATCTATTTAAGGATATTGCAGAAGCAATTTCAGAGCATGTCGAAGAGTTAAAGTATCATTTTGGGCCAGATCTAACGCTTGCTGCTCTTTACGGATTCCATGCAGAGTGCGACATCCATGGCACTCGCCTTGTACAACGCTACATAGATCATCGTAAACTCCAGCGCTTGTGTAGTCAGATAGGAGTCCAAAGAGAGGGCGGGGCAAGTAATATAGAGCCTCGTCAAATAGAAGGGCTTTTAGAAGAGATGCTCGTATTGAGTAGCCGAAGCGAGGAATATACCCGGTATCTTCTCACTTCTATGGCTGGGGCTGTGGCTCCAGGACCAT
>JAAMXV010000594.1:0-26977 GCA_019693495.1 Axilococcus clingmanii
CTACCCATCCACATCTGATCTCCGGACGAGAAGTTGCATCTGCGAATATTTCTACTGTATAAGATACTGACATTACAAATAGTTGAATGCCACCACAGTCCAACATATTTTGTTCACCAGTGTCGTCTCATTGTGGACTAGTGAGCCATGAGACGAAGTGAACGGCAGAAGATCATTGTTGACGATTTGTAGTAAGCAAACTCATCTAAGTCTCTTAAATACTGGTACAAGCCACGAGTTTAATGTCTATTGCGTGGTTTCCACCCACGCTAAGAGGGGCGTTGAACTTTATATGGCAAACCGATGAAGTGACTCATTCCCAGCTCTGTGAGAGAGAACTATTGGATGAAGCTCTTGCAGAGCTCCATGGAAGAGACCTTAGAAAGTAAGTTGAGTATTGTTTGCTTATTTAGCATGGCACACAATGCAACTCAGGCATCCAATCTTCTTCTTTACAAGGGATGAGGCACAGATCAAGGTAGACTACGACCATGATGCACAGCACATATTCAGAAGATTGGGTGACATTATCGGTCGTGATGTTCCCCAACTTGCTGTATCTTATTATGACCTAGAGATAGAGACGGATGCTTCTCTCTCAGGTGGAAGCCGCGCTTCTCTAGTTGGGACTTTGAAGAAACTGGGTCGAAAAGCTGTCTGCTTACAGCCTGTACCTACAGCCCCATTGACAATTCTTCACAAATGCTCTGGAGTGCTTCAACCAGGAACTCTGACATTATTACTAGGCCCTCCTGGGTCGGGCAAAAGTATTTTCTTGAGTGCTTTAGCGGGCAGGTCGACAACCTCCAAGTCACTCGGGAAACGGGGCATCATTGCATACAACGGGCGCAGATTGAATGAACTGGAGCCCCGAAGAACAATAGGTCTAGTGAACCAGAGCGACGCTCACATTGCCAATTTAACAGTACTCGAGACGATAGAATTTGCGAATGCATGCCAGCTGACTGACATTGATAGGGCTCTCATTATCGCCAGAATTAACAAAGCGTTGAATGGCACAGATGCCAGTGAAGAGAGACTGGGTGATATTCTCAAAGAAACTGTCTCTGCATCTGGAAGGCCCGGTTTAATCTTAAAGTTGGTAGGCCTCAATCATGTGGCTCATTCCATGGTTGGGGACATGTTGAGACGTGGAATCAGTGGAGGTGAACGCAAAAGGTTGACTTCTGCAGAGATACTGGTCGGTCCTCAAAGTGCCATATTTATGGATGAAATTTCTACTGGTCTTGATTCAGCAACTTGTTTTGCAGTTATAGCTATGCTGGGGGATGTTGCACACGGTTTGAGAAAGACCATAGCTGTAAATCTGTTGGCTCCACCTCCAGAAGTAATAAACCTTTTTGACGACTTAATATTGCAAGTGGAGGGAAGAATAATCTATCACGGACCTGTCCAACAGGCATTGCATTATTTTCAAACACTTGGCTTTGAGTGTCCCCCCAGGAAGGATCTTGGTGGTTTCTTTGTTGAGTTGGCAACTCCTTTAGGGCAACTGGCATATGCTACACCAGATTTGTTGACTAGCAGAGATATCAGGGCGGGACACACAAACTTAATAATTACAATACAAGAGTTAGATGAGATTTTTAATGAGTCATCATATGGCAAATCATTGAAACAGGCTGCAAATACATTGTGTCAAGGTGAGGTATTAGGAGCATCCCCATGCTATAGACAGCTGAAGAGTGGGCAGCCAATCACCAAGCAAATACAAATTCTGCTCAGGAGGGCCTTCAAGGTGACATGGCGTGTAAGAACCCTTTTGTACATAAGGGTGGTGCAAGCCACAATTATGGGAGTTGTTGTTGGGACACTCGTGAGACCAAGTTTAGTTACGGTTGATACTTCATCAGTGAATGGCTGGCGCAATGTTCTTGGTTTAGGAGTTATTGCAAACATCTTCATCAGCATAGTTACTCTGAGTCATGGTGCAAGCATGTTTGCGAGTAAAGTTGTGTTTTTTAAGCAAAGAGATGGCGCATTTTTCTTCGCATCAAGTTTCAGCATTGCATCATTTATTGCAATCTTGCCCCAACTCTTAGCAGAGTCGGTAATGTTTTCTTCTGTCACGTATTGGGTTTCTGGGCTCACAGCAAGTGCGGCAAGATTCTTTCTTTTCCTTGCCACCATTTTCTCGGCAAGTGTCACATTTACTGGGATGTACCAACTTGTAGCTGCTCTTTCCCCTTCAGGTGTAGTCTCAAATGTAGCAAGTAATGCCCTGTACTCCTTTGTAGTCCTTTTCAATGGCTTTTTTATACCATACCCAAGTATAGCAGACTTTCTTGTGTGGATTTATTGGATGAACCCAGCTAGTTGGGTTGTCAGATCGTTAGGTATCAATGAGCTCTCAGCTCCTCCTTGGGGGGTGTATGGCATACAAGGTATGCAGAGTCTTGGCTTTCACACATCTGACGTTTGGATCGATGCCTCCTTTGGGTTTTATTGGGGTGCTGCAGCTCTTTATATCCTGCTTACGAGCATCACACTGCATTTCATTGAGAAACCTAGTCCAAGGGCTGAGACTACACTGGAGATGCTGGAGAGGGCGGTGATTATTGAGGAGCATGTCGCATTCCAATTTCAAAAGGTCCAAAGCACTAAGGCAGGTGCTTGCGAAAAGCAAGATCTTTTGGCTAGAAACGCTGTGTTCAATTCCATTTCAAAAACAGTTCGAACAATTGTGCCATTTGAGCCAGTGATGTTAGTGGTGAAGGACCTGAATTATTTCGTAGGAGTCGTCAATGAAGGTCGTCCATGGGGAGAGTCTAGTACCAAATTTGCTGACAGAGATGTGCAAACCCAAGGCAAACTGCAGTTATTGCAGAATGTCAGCTTTTTTGCACATCCAGGGAGGATATTGGCAATCATGGGAGGCTCAGGGGCAGGCAAAACAACTCTTATGGATTGTGTAGCAGGAAGGAAGAGACACGGAGTTCTTCGTGGTGAAATTTTATTAAATGGACATTCCAGAGACCAGTCCATTTGGGCTCGAGTAGCTGGTTATGTTCAGCAACATGATACTAATTCGTCTTCATTGACCATTCATGAATGTTTGCGGTTCAGTGCGCGACTGCGCCTACCTCCATCTTTCAGCGATGATCGAGTAAATGCGGTTGTGGGCAACGTGGAGGAGATGCTGCAACTAGGTGTTATCAGAGACAGAGTTGTTGGCATTGTTGGTGCTGGAGGGCTATCTGCTGAACAAAGCAAGAGATTGAGTATCGGAGTGGAGATTGTGTCAGAGCGGAGTTTGATGTTTTTGGATGAACCGACGTCTTCCTTAGACTCTGCTGCAGCTGTCAAAATAGCAAGAGCACTCAAGACTGTTGCCACCAGTGGTAGGACAGTTATTGTTGTTATTCATCAACCATCAGTAGATGTATTTGAATCGTGTGATGATATTTTATTGCTTAAACGGGGCGGACATACAATATACTTTGGCGAGTTGGGTCCCTTGGATTCCTCCACAATGGTGTCATACTTCCAGTCTATTCCAGGGGTGGTGCCTATTGAGGCGAATCAGAATCCTGCATCTTGGATGCTGGAGGTTTCAGGAGCTGTGACATTCAGTCAAGGAAAGACATCAGATGTGGACTTTGCTGAGGAATATAAGAGGAAGTTATTGCCTCTCAATGCCAAGAGGATGGCTGACTTGTTGAATGGTTTTAGAGACTCTCAAAATCTACCAAGCTCTGCTATGACAGCTCCCCTCACCCTCCAGTTTCAGCAGCTTGCAAAGAAGTTTACTGTTCTGTATTGGAGACTACCAGAGTATACATTAGTGAGAATCATGACCACCATTGCAGCTGCTTTGTTATACAGTTTACTGTTCTTGAATGTAGGGAAAATATCCCGGACCTCAGATGGCGTGGTGTCCTTTGGATCCATCCAATCCCTGATGGGTGTCATATTTTCTGCAATTATCTTCAATGGAAAGTTGAATCAAGCTTCGATATCACCTGTCATTGCTGCGGAGCGACAGGTGTTGTATCGAGAGCGTGCCAGCGCAATGTATTCTCCACAAATTTGGGCATTTGGGATAGACATTGCAGAACTTCCATATTGCTTTGTTCAGACCATCACTTTGTCATGTATCACATACTTTGCTTGTGGTTTCCAGTTAGTTGCATGGAAGATGTTGTATTTTCTGCTTATATTCTTTCTTAGTTATGCAATTTATACCCAGCTGGGAATACTGACCACACTTGCTACACCGAACCATATGTTTGCTCAATTATTTGCTGGCACTGCAATCCAGCTCTGGGCATAATTTGGGGGTTATTTCTTCTCACTCTCCTCAATTCCAAGCTATTGGAGATGGCTGTACTATGTCTCTCCCACTGCTTATGGCTTGTATGGCGCGGCATGCTGTCAATTGTGTGATAATTATGCCATCGTTGAGGGATCGACAAAAACAGTCAGCCAGACAATGAAGGACACATTTGGTTTCGAATTCTCCTTTATATGGTGGTGTCCCTTGATATTGTCTGATTATTGGGTAGCAATGAGATTGTTAGTGAGCATCGTACTCAAATATGTCAATTATGAAAGAAGATGAATACATACATCAAATTAATCAAGAATGTTCAAATAGTCGTCCATGTCATCATCGATATCATCCACAACATCATCACCATAGCGTGGCGCTACAAAAGTAGTGGACATTACTGGGCTACTTTTTTTGTAATCCAGCCCTCTCAGCAATATGACCTCTATGCTCACGCCTGGACCCAAGGAAACGCATATGACAAATTCTTTGATTGCTGGCTCATCCTTTGCCAACCTTTGTAGATAGTCCAACACAACAATATTACTCGCTCCAGAAAGATTACCATGGTTTTCCATAACGTGCCAGCTCGCAGCAAAACTCTCCATACACAAGCCCAGAGCAACAGCGTAGTTTCGCATGATCCTAGGGCCACACGTATGCATAGCAACAGAGCAATCCTGTATGGCCACATTGTATTTTTCCAGCAAGTCGTTGATGTCTAGGGGGAGCTCTGCTTGAATTGTGCTTGGCAATCCTTGTGATTAAAAAGTGTGATGGTACCATTATTTCCATCCATAATCTGGACCATGTGCGATGTTTCCGGTATCAGATATGAGCATCCCTCCAAGATCTCATACACCGGCTTGGCGCCATTGTAGCATGGGTCAGGTGAGCTGACAATAGCAGCCCCTCCAGAATCACGAAAGAGAGCTGCAACCACTGCATCTGGCCTGCTTACAGGGGTATCGTCTTCATGTTTCTTTAGTTGGTTGCAAATTGCTGATCGAACGTCGCAAACAACAACCAGTACTTTTATATTTCTGCCAGATTGTGCAATTTCAGCTGCTTGATTGATTGCACGAAAACCTGTCAAACAACCCATATTTTCAACATTTAGGTGCTTGACATTAGGGCTCAAGCCTAGCTCATTTGCTAGAGCGATGTCCAGGGTTGGAGCATAAATGGCGGTGGTTGTGGTGCCAAAAATGAGATGAGAAATTTCAGAGCTCTTGCCACCCCATCTGGCAATGGCATCTTCTGCTGCTCTTTTCCCAAGGCTGACCAAAGCCGGCTTCACATAATCCAAATACTCCTGTCTTGTCATCTTCTGACATAATCGCTCCACAGGCAAAAAACTTTGACATTTTCTTATGCGTGTTGCCTTGAAAAGCCTACGAACCCATGCTTCATCTTCCTTGGATAGCTTACCAAGGCTTTGTAAAAATATATATGTAAGTTGAAACTATTGTCGGCTTTCCAACAGAGGCAATGTGGCACTTACCTGGCTATGTATGCGACACAATAGTCTTCCTGGCTGTACTGGTTTGGCGGGAAGGAAGAGGCGGTCGAAATGATAACAGTCCCATGGCCGGTATAAGTTTCGGCGGCGTGTTTTTTGTTTTTGTTAAAACTAAGAGCGTGCCTGCAGCTCCAAGTTTTCGTTAGTGGACGCTCAACATTCCTGACATCCATTGTGATATGCAGTTACTAGTGTATTCCGACTGTAAATCCTTTCTTTATCCGTACAGCAATTATCATGGACTAACATGCAGCATTCTGGCTTCGGCTTGCTTGTTTTAGCAGTTCCACCGTGCTGGGGCTGTTTCAGGCATCCCAGCAGGACATGCCTAGTTCTAAAACAGGCTGACAATCCAAATGTCGAGTTTCTACTTGCGGGAGTACTCCCTTCCTATTGATGACTCTAAACAGTTTGGCATTTAAGATTATATGCAGTGCCGGCTAATATTGTAGAAGGACTTCTGGCGATCGTTGCTTACAGTTTGGCTGTCACTCAGGTTGGTGTTCGGGGAGTGGGAGCGGTCTCAGCAGCCTCCTCGTTTCAACTTGAAAGTCGATCAGAGGTTTTTTCATGTATATTCATGTTATGCTTTTCTCTATGTTTCAGGGAGAGTAGGATTCGTTTGGGAGCTGATTTAGCCTGGCTGTGCATGTGTGTGTCTAGAGTGGTGATCTGCGGGCACGGGGTAAACTCTGCAACTCGGATAGTTATTTGCCAAATCTGTTATATTGTTAGAGGATTCTAAAGATTCTCGATAGACACAGTAAAATTCTAAAAGGGTTAAACGCTTTGACATGACTGGACTGCTGCCAAATCACGGAATATTATGCACAGGCCTGTCTCAAGACGAGAAAGACCGAATGTTTGAATTGTCTGCAAGGCATGGAGCTCATTTTCTGCCTGCATTTTCCTCAAAAAATCCTGCTCACATTGTCATTACTAGGAACGTAAGGTCTCTAAAGTACAGGGCCACGATGCGATTGGATTCCACGATTCCAGTAGTAACACCACAATGGTTGATAGATAGCGATAAAGCTGGTCGCCTACTGGATAAGACTCAATACAGAGTTGGCCCCTTTTATGGCTTGACGATATGCTTCTCGGGCCTGGCGGTGGATGCTAAAGCTCAGCTTACTTCACTTGTTGAAGGGGGGCATGGGAAACATTCTGGTGCGTTGGATAGAACTTGCAGTCATCTTGTTACCATTACAACGGACAGTCCCAAGTATGTGTTTGCCATTCAAGAGAAGATTTCAGTTGTCAGTACTGAATGGTTGACGGATTCTATCAAACTTGGATTTTGTCAAGATGAGAAGAAATATATGTTACATTGCAATACTACGGGTAGATCCACTGGGGTAGATGAAGCAACAATTTTAAGTGAGAGCAGAACATTATTAAGGAGCTCAGAGGATGCAAAGTGTCTGGCTCACGAGCCACATGCCACAGCTGATGAGCCAGGTGATCAGTATACCGGGGGGGATCCTGCACTTCAGGAGGAGGATGCAGATGACTATGATGACATGGGAGGGGATGACGATGCTGTATTCCTAGATGGTGCTCGGATTATGCTTACCGGACTGGCACCCAGAGAGAGATTGGAGGCTTTGCGCCTCTGTAGAGAAGGTGCTGCCAAGAGGTTTGACGATTCACACCCGACACTTACTCATATTGTGGTGGGAGGCGATATTACGCCACCTGAAGCAGCCACTATTATTGATCATGTATCTGCTCATCGACACACAGCTGTGGTCGGACTGGATTGGCTCAGAAGGAGCTGCACTAGGATGTCCTGCCTCCCGGCAGATGACAGGTTTACTATACCCTTATCAACGTTGCAGAGTGTGCGTGTTAAAGGTGTTACCCTACAAGTGGATAATGAAAAGTCATTGAGCGCTGTGAAACAGATTGAACTGTCTACAGGGTCAGCTGGAAAGAAATTCATAGCCCCAGCAGGCAGCGCAGGCACTTTCAATGGGTGTTATTTCACCCTCATTGCGTTGAGTGGCCTTTCTGCTGAAGGGAAAGCGAGAGAATTGGTCCAGCGGGGGGGTGGGCGTACATTTCATAGCAAGACAGTGCAAGCTGTCAAGGGCCGGGATGCAAAGGTGTTTGCAATATGCCCCCCTAGTTTACTTCCAACAGACGCGCAGCAATTGCGTAATAGACACGCAGATTTCAAAATTGTAGATGACAACAATAGGTTCACCCTTTATTGGCTCGAACTCTGCTTGACAGCAGGTCAGATTCTCCCAGCAATGAGGGGGGCCCCATGCTATCAGCCTCTTCCATACACACTTCCATTACCAGGCATGGAAGCAATCATTGTTTGCATATCAGGATTTTCAGCACCTGTCAGAGATGCTATCGCTAAAACAGTTCAAATTGTCGGTGGGAAAGTAACATTGGCCAATATGACCAGACACAACACTCATCTCATATGTGCAGAAGCCAAGGGCACCAAGTATGACCATTGCAATGCCTTTGGAGTGCTCCCTGTGACTGCAGATTGGTTGGTAGACAGCATAGAGGCAGGCAAGTTGCAGCCCACACAACATTACAAACCAAGGCTGCCGCTTGATCCACATGCTTTAAGTTTCGAAAAGGTAGCAAACGAGACTGTAGCAACCCAAAAGCATAGACCAGTTGTGATTGGTGACAAAGTTACAGCATCACTGTTTAATATGGTAGTTGATATACCTACTCGGTCCTTGCCCGGGCTCCAATTGCCGTCGCTTAAGGATAAAGTGGCTGCAATGGTGCAGTCCAGCGGAATAAAGGCTATCAAAGGAAAAGAGTCTATTGATGGCCGATCTGGGTTGGATACTCTGCTTGAAAACCTGGAGCCAACTGCGTCTTTTCCCACAAATAGAATTGGAGAAGGCAGTGATCTGTGTGATGTCGTCGAGAAGGTTTCCAGCATGTTGGACTGCCTGGCAGGACACAATGCAAACCCCAGCAGCCAGATTGATGACCCGCCTATGCCTCATCAATCGAATAAGAGAAGGGTTGCTGAAGTCAATGAAGGGAGACTGGTACGGACACGATCTCGTCTTGGTACTGCTGCAGCCTTTCCAATTGAAATGTCTCAAAAGGTAGGGTATGACAGCCACAGCGAGGCCCTAGCTGACTCCGAGAAAATCTCAGCTGCAGGCAATGCTGTAGCAAAAAAGCGGTTGATGCAAATGGTTGAAAGTAAAAGAGTTGGAACAGGAGGTCAAGTTGATATCCTGAGTGATCTTAACTTGAGATGAGATGCGAACTGTAAGGGCAAGGATGAAATTGTATAAGATGTAATTGACGAGGAACCTGTGAGGAAGTGAGATGAGTTTGACCTTCGAGAAACCACTAGAAACAACTTTCATACATGGTACAGATCGAAATAATGAAATTTCGAAAATGGCAACGTTGGGGATCTATCAGAATCGAGGGATGAAACAACGTTTCTGTCAAGCATCAGCGAAACAACTAGTGATCCTCTGTAAGGAAAGCGCAAAGGCTCCACCACCTTGCAAATTATCTAAACATAAAGCGGAATGCGAGCCAAAGATCTCCAATGGAACAAGGCGTCTTTTGATGGCGTCCACTGTAATCGCGCCGACTGCCTTTGTATCCTTGGCCTCCGGCGCGGCAGATCTCTATCATCCTGTAGATGATCAGACTATGATAACATATTGCTACTTCATAGGAGGATCTTTTGCTTTTTTGTCTCTTCTTCTCACGTGTCGCTTTATACTGAGTTTTTTTCCCAGTTTGGAAAAGAATGCTAGGCGAAAACGAGGTCCCATGGCTTGTAGGATTCTGACTGTACTGGATCCCTTCTTGGACCCAGCGAAAGATGGATTTTTCAGCACTGTAGAATCCGATGCTCCTAACTATGCAACGATGTTGTATTTAGCAGGCCTTTGTGCAATTTTGGAGCTACTAATTGGTCCTGGGGGCCTGTTAGAAGATCAGATTCCGGACACGAGTGTATTGTTATCTTTGCGCTGTGTATTGATATGGCAGCAGACCTTGCTGCTTCCTCAATGGGCTCTTGCTGTTTTCCGTGCATATAAGCTCTTGTGATATGATTTATTGTAGATAGATTAATGGAGAATTGTGTATACTTGATGATGATCTGTCGCCCAAAGCATTTGTAAATTACCTTGTACAAAACAAAAAGGTGTGTTAGAATTTATTTTGTCTCATAGACAGCCTCGCATTCTTCACTTGCAATTAAGTCACATGGGAAAACATCTCTGGGCTCAGGATATAACAGCTGAGCTTTTCCATCCAGGTACCTATTGATCATCTTACGGGTACTGGGTACAAAACCATCAGTCACATTGATTCTACGATTCTTAGTGCGACATGCATTCATGCTGTTTCTGACCCTTGTAGCCAATACCTTTCCTAGCTCGACTCCCCACTGATCAAAGGAATTAATATTCCATATGAACCCTTGGGTGGCAATGCGGTTCTCATATAGACTCAAGAGTTGACCCACTGTGAAAGGGGTGAGTTCAGGCAGTAGGATGCTGCTAGATGCTCGATTTCCATCAAATGTTTTGTGTGGTATGAGCTCTTTGGGTACTCCTTCAGCTCGTAGAGTTTCAGTATCTTTGCCGATAGCAAGGGCATCTGCTTGGGCAAAGAAGTTGCACATCAGCTCATCGTGATTTGAAACATCCTCACCCTTCAAATAAACACTTTGTTGGCTTTTCACAATGCCAATAAACTCTGCAGGGACAACCCTGCCTTGATGTATCAACTGATAAAATGAGTGCTGTCCATTAGTGCCTGGTTCCCCAAAGATAACCTCCCCAGTCTTAAAAGGCAATGCTTCCCCCTCCATGCTGACCCTCTTCCCAAGAGATTCCATGGCCACTTGTTGAATGTGAGCTGGGAACTTTGACAGAGCTTGGCAATAGGGCAACACAGCAATGCTGGAGCGAGCCATAAATGTACTGTTCCAGATAGATATCAAGCCCATCAAAACAGGTAAGTTGCGCTCAAAAGGAGCTTCACGAAAGTGGACATCAACATCATGAGCACCCATTAGGAATTCCTCCATCTTATCGAACCCATACTGCAAAGCTAATGGGAGGACACCAACAGCAGACGTCACCGAATATCGACCACCAACCCAGTCCCAGAAACCAAAAGCATTGTCAGGATTGATTCCAAACTCTTCAACAAGCTTCAAATTTGTAGATACAGCAACCATATGCTTAGCCACAGCATCATCCGCCTTGAATCCACGTTCCGCCAACTCTTTCGTCAACCAAGTGCGTACTGTGCGAGCATTGAGCATAGTTTCTGTGGTTGTGAATGTTTTGGAGATGACGACTACCAGAGTTTCCTCCGGATCTAAACCATTAATTGCCTTTGACACATCAACAGGATCAACATTAGCAAGGAAGCGAAGCTTCCGAATACCAGCAGCACTCTTGCATGATTGCTCAAATTGAAGAGCATTATGAATGAAGAGAGGTCCAAGGTAAGATCCACCAATACCAATTGCAACAAAATTTGTCAACGGCTTTCCACTGACTCCAGTGAACTCCCCATTGCGTACTTTTTCTGAGAAATCCTTGATCTTGTCCAGAACTTCCCATACATCAGGAACGACATTGCGCCCTTCAACAACCACAGTTTCTTCCCTGGGCATGCGCAGTGCGGTGTGCAGTACAGCACGGTCTTCAGTATTATTGATGTGTTCGCCACTGAACATTGCATTCATTTTTGTCTTTAATTTTGCTCTCTCTGCAAGGTTGAGCAATAGTTGGAGGGTGGTCTCTGTCATGTTTTGGCGAGAGAAATCGAGATAGAGGCCATTGTACTCCCTGATCAGTGCATCTGTTCGCTCCTCATCTTTCAGCAAGTCCTTCAAATGGAGCTGCTGCACTTCTTTTACATGCTCTCTTAAAGCTACCCACTCAGGAGAGTAGGCTACAGAAAGTTGTTTGGATCGAATACTGCTGCCGTTGCCAACGTGAGCTGTCACGTCAGCAACTCCAACTGGGGTCCAGGAAGCTCGGGGTTGAAGCCTGAGATGTGTTCTACTAGGCGCCTGTAACACTAAGTTTACACTACAATCATAATGAATAGAACTTAGAAAGCAGCAACAATAGGAAAGGATGACAATTGGACAACACAATCGGGAGTTTGCATCATGGCAAAGGCAATGACCCGTCCAGGCCCTCACCCAACTTACCTTGGGCGGATACTTCCTCCACCAAAAGTGCTTGGTGCTACTAATGTACGACCTGTCACAGACATTTTAGTTGTAAATATCCCCTGAAGCCAGGCAGGCTCTGATAAGGTTTACGAAGAAATGGAAGAATGACTGTGTGAACGAGCCACTATATTCTGTAATTCTCAAGCAGGAATGTTTTGTTCATACAAATGCAGGATCTTAAGAATACATGCGGAAATTTATGGAGGAACCCACTCAAAGAGGCAAAGTCAGCACGGAGGGTCAATGCACTCTATCAAGCCAAAGTTTGGTGCTCATCAGATGGTAACTTAGGACCAGCCAGCACAGCCAACATTTCAATTAACTGTGCAAATGAGTAGCTGATTACTTGAGATTCGCAGGTACAATAGTTTTTGATTACGGAACTAACAGTTTGCAGATATATTTTCTCCCAAGTAATCAAGTGGCAGAAATCCGTTGATCGTCCATAAGATGTGGAAGAGAGGTTTTTCGCTAGCTTCAAGAATTATCTTGAAACAACACAACAGTTCTGTGCAAACATTTATCCCGACATCCGAGTTCAGTCTAGCACCGCTCCTCTCCCGGAGCCTCCGTCAGTTCTCCAAGACCCCTGAAGGCCCCTTAGGAACCAAAGATGCTCTTGACAAATGGGGTGCTGCAATGGAATGTGGAGATTGGGATACAGCCTGGAATATATTTGAAGAGCAGTTCTCAGTTGACGGGCCCGAATTTGCACCCTTAGAAGAGCTATTGTCGTGGGATCCCGAAGAGGAGAATCGAGCTGCCCGGCGTCAAAAAGAATTGAGCATGCAACAGGATATAGCAAGTTCACGCGTTAGACATGTGGATACCGCAGGTAGAGCACATGCGGTAGGCAGACGCAAAGAAAGTGTCGCCAGGGTATGGCTTCAAGAAGGTCAAGGACATGTCTTAATAAACCGCAGACAAATGGATGACTATTTTCCAGCACTCCTTAGAAGAAATGATATAGTAGCTCCATTTTTAGCCACTGGAACAATTGGTATATTCGATATAATGGCAAAAGTAGAAGGGGGAGGTTTAACTGGACAAGCTCAGGCAGTACGGCATGGTATTGCGAGGGCTCTTCAGTTATTTGATCCCAGTATGCGGCCTGCATTAAAATCAGCCGGTCTACTCACTAGAGATGCACGAGTCGTCGAGCGAAAGAAGCCAGGATTGAAGAAAGCCCGCAAGGCGTTCCAATGGGTCAAACGTTAAAGTTGTAATTAATACTAATGAAGGGACTGCTTCAAATGAGATGTCAGCTTTTGCAGCTCGACCTCTCTCCTTTTCTGAGCCTTGGGTGACTCATCAAAGTACAGCCCTAACTCTCTTATGAGACCCCCCAGATGTGATGGATCCTTGCTATCCATTTTATTCAACATAGTGTCAAAAAAATCATGCCATAAGCTAGTATTCCAATACCTACGCAACTGTGTTTTTTGTCTCAAACTTTTCCGACCTGTGGCAACTTCCATCAATCGCTCAACTTCCATATACGTACCATATAGAAGGCAATGAACCGCACATGCTACGCCATAGGCATCTGCTTCAAACAGCCAAGGTGAACCCTCTCTCATTTCAACACATCTAAATGCATCGGTGTCGGAATCTCCACAGAGGCATGTCCCTGCTGGCAGCAACTCCAAGTCAATGCTGCGTCCAAAGTCAATGGTGACAAGACCTATGTCCCCATCGTCTCGTTCCATGAGAAGGAAGTTGTCTGGCTTAATATCTGCATGGATAATTCCAGCCTCTTGGAGTGCCTTCAAAATTTTAACAAGTTCCAGGGCAAAGTGCACAGCAAGCGCTTCATCCATCTGCTGACCTTTGGATAGATATGCGTTGATTGCATCTTGCAGAGTTCCAAGCACACCGAGAGGTGTCACCATTATTGATGTTTCACTTCCGAGTATCAAGCTTGATGGATTAGCAAAGTAAGTTCTTTGCAATGGAGGTAAGCGGCCCTGCAAGACCATAGAAATATACCACTCCCAACCAGGGCAGCTGGTGTCTTCTACTTTCAATGCAATCGCACTCTTCCTGTCGCTAAATCCAGCAAACACTGATGCATATGCCCCCCTACCTATCAGTTTTGTGACCGTGTAAAATGCATCTGCCAACTTTATTCGCTCTTCTGTCACAATTGGTCTTTCAAGACTCTTAAACAACTTACAGGCAACTTCCTCCTCCTCCTCAGACATCTGATCTACTCTTGGCCACCTAGAGGACAGAAGGGGGGGGTCGAGGGTTGCCAACATGCGCATTTGGAAATCAGGCTTGAAAGGATCAACGACAATATTAGTTCCCTCACCTAGTTCAGGAGATCCGAGCATTGGCTGATCAGCATCACAAAAGACTTCAAATGAGTCCTTGTGTTGCAGAACCATCTCATTTTCAATGACCTCATTTGCATCAATGTCAATTCCTCGAGCCTGCGCTTGTTGGACGGTCAATGTTTGTAACGCATGCACTGGTGCAGCAGTAAGACGCCTTGATGACAGTGTCTCAAGAGGATAATTCTCTTGATTCTCAATATTTAGTCTTCCAAGTTCCGTGGTTAATCCTGAATGAGCATTGAATATATTCTGGGTAGTGCTTTCATGCAATCTTTCAGTGGCTTCATCCTCGAGCGGCAACAAATGACGAGGACCGCCTTGAAGAAGGATGGTTTCATCGTCTTCCACTGTCACAACGCCAGGCGAATCCACCCCATTTGCTGCAACTCGACTGACAAACAATGTGTCTTCTCTAATATCGAGGTTTTCAGCATCCTTTGTATATACAGTGTCTTCCCTAATGCATTTTGATACAAAGTCCTGGGATGATGAGTTTAATCCTGTATCTTGGCGCACCAAAAACTCGCTCACATTGGAGTCAGAGACAGGCTGACATAAATTGACAGATGGCTTTGTGCCACCCAGCATCTTAGCCACAGCCTCAAAAGCCTCCTTGCTGGAAAGAGTAATTGTTGGCTCTGAACTTGATGCTCCACCAAAATCTGTTGGAAGCGATCCTTTGAACATTCGATTGATTGCAGCAAAGGCTTGCTGAGTAGACATTGTCATCGTTCGATCTGCAAGATCAATTGCAGACGACTTTCTTGAATTCAATCCTTTTCCAATAAGTGGCTCATTATTCTCCGTTTCAAAAGGTGTCCTTTTTAGGGCTGGGTGAGTCGACAACGGTTCCTCACTGGCCTTATGGAGATGTAATGGGTCATGAGTCAAAGATTCTTCTATGTTTAACATACAAGATCCGGGTCTATCCAACCTCTGCCGAAGGGAAGGATCTATTTGCGTGTTAATGTTTGCCGGTATCACTTCGAATTCTGGGTCAACCGGTATCTCAAGAGCAGCAGCAGTGGGTGGTGCATGGACGGCCTTCTGTTTCAGCCTTTGACCACCCCAAATTGTGGCTCCTTGTAAGTTCTCCTTGCGAGCCTCTTCGAAATTGGTTAACCTATCCCATGTAGAGTCTCTGCCTGCAGAGGTATGGCCTATCTCCTCTGACGAAAACTCGTCATCAACAAAAATAGCCAGTCCCCCACCTTGTCGATTGTTGGCTATCCCTCCCGCTGCTGGTTTTCCCTTGCCAGCTCCCAGGGCCCCAGAAGCAGCACATACGTTACGATGGCGTCCACTAATTCTTCCTAGTGTGGCTCTGCCAGCATTATTTGGGATTTCTTCAGATTCTTCTCTGTTCTTTCGCTGAATTCGGGCTGCCATGCGGTGCTCAAACTTGCGGTAATGTGACCTCAGCATGTCTAGGGGCTCAGCAAGCCTGTTGATGCCTTGCTGATACATAGTATCAGCTCTTCCAAAATTTTTACGTAGTTCCAAGTATGTAGCATATGCAATATAATAAAGGGCATGCCCTTGTCCGATATTATTCTCTCGCAAGTAGGAAAACACATCAGCTGGATCCGGCAGACAATCAGCATACTTAATCCATAAACGCAGATACCGAATATCAGTGCGATAATGCTCAATGGCCTGCAGCTCGCGAGTGCAGCGCTCTAGTAGGGGCATCAACTCTGACTTATGACCTCCAGACTTGTATGCTTCCTCTGTCCATTGCACAAACCTGTGACAATTATAGCGAGGGTTAGAGAACCTTTTCAACGGGAGTTCACTTATGAATAGTGTACCTTATCCATGGTTCAATAGGATCAGCTCCTTGGTACGTAGAGATTTCCTCCCAGAACGACCTATTGTAAAGCAGCAAGGATCATGTTAACAACAATTTCCTCTCTCGAAAACCTTGTAATGAACAAAAATACCTTCGTTGCGCATCAAATTCTTGATGTTTATGTTGCAAATTGTTCACTTTCAATGCCTCAGGTTTTCTTCCACCCCTCAACGGTTGGAAATTTTCTTTGGACAACTCCCATTCAGCGAGCGGTTGAACTTCTTGCGTCATATCGTATGGATAAAAGTAGGGCCGTGAAATCTACTGTTTGCAAGGAATGAAACGATGATTTTTTCTCAACTGTCATAAATTCAATTCCCGGCTTATTGTGTACGGGGAGATGAGCATGCTGCAGCTGACTTGCAAGTTTCATTCGAGTCTGTCATGTTTTGTAGAGCATTTCTAGCCCTCGTTCGGCGCTTCATGAAATATCGACAATGAACTGTACATTATTGATATATGCCCAAGTGTGAATAAGTTTATCCATGTGTCACTGCGGAGGGTTGCGCTCTCTGATCTCGCTGAATTTGTCGACTAGTTGTTTTAGAAGGGACATTTCAAAATGAACGAGGAAAGTTGCGCTCAAAGTTATGAGGAATGGCATCAGATGGCTTCGGATGTTTACTTTTCTAAGAAAGAAATCTACGCTTTAGATTGGGGTCTATCGACTGACCAGCTGAGAGTGATTGGGGCCCGTTTTGGTGGTCCAATTGCCGTATACAGAGATGATCGCAAGGTTGTCCTCTATGTGGGAGCAGCAAATAGTCCTGACATATTTATTTACAGTGCCTGCGGCAAACTGCTGGGCAGGATAGTTTGGGGAGGAAAAGGAAGAATCGTTCAGGCAGGTTGGACATTTGACGAAAGTCTAGTAGTTGTTGCAGACAATGGACACGTGCATATGTATGATTTGCAAGGCCATCCCCTGGCATCATCAATAAGTCTTGGGAGTCATTGTGAATTAGAAGGTGTGACTATGGCATCCATCACTCATAATTCACTCGTGGTTATAGCAGCTGACAATACTTTGTGGTGCGTTGAGGACCTGAAGGTCTCACACTGTGTGCTCTATCCAAGCCCTCAGGCCAGTCAAATTCATTGTATGTCTCTAGTACCACCATCTTTAAATAGATTTGGGCAACTAGAAATAATTCTGGCCGTGGATGATACAGTAGTCACGGTCACTAGTGAGGAAATAGAACCAAAAAGTATAGTAGAAGGAGCACTTCTCAAACTGGCTGTCAGTCCTTGTGGGAAATTGGTAGCAGGGTTCAATGAAGGTGCTATAGTTTATGTTTGGACATCTGATTTGACAGCCATGCTGCTGCAGCTGAGTGTCTCTGAAACGGAAACTGATCTATTGGACACCATTGATACCGTCGACTGTCCTCCTCAAACAGCACCAGACACACTTGCATGGTGTGGAAGCGATGGGGTGCTGCTCTGTTGGGAAGGCATTGGCATTCTTTTAATAGACCTATCAGGAGCCTCAAAATGGTGGAATTTGAATAGTACAGGTCAAGCTATTGTCTCGGAGCTGGATTCCGCAAGGATTTTTACAGATAGCTACCACTACTTAATCAGGCAAGTCCCCAACTCTCTGGTTTCTGTCCTCGAGATTGGTTCAACAAGTTCAGGGGCTCTGCTATACGATGCACGGAAACTCTACGAATCTGGGGATGCTCGTGCTACAGCGGAGTTACTTGAAATTCTTAGGGCAGGGCAATTGATGGAAGCGGTTGCTGCATGCTCAGCAGCGGCTGCTGCTGAGCTTGATCCAGAGAAACAAACAGCGCTCATGCGTGCTGCGTGCTATGGCCAAGCTTTTAGGGCTCTGGATGATGGAGATGAAAGAAGCGTTGATCTTACTGAAAAGAAGAAACTGTATCAATTGTCTCAAAAACTTCGGATACTGAATGCTCTTCATGATGAGGAGGTCGCTATCCCATTAACAATGCCCCAGTTGAATGCAATTGGCACTGAAAAGCTGTTAGATAGATTGGTTTTACGGGGCCACTATCTTTTGGCTCTCAAAATTGCAGAGGCAAGGGGGCATGGCGGGGAAAAGGTACTCACCAGTTGGGCTTGTGAGAAGATAAAAACTTCTGTGGCCTCTGATGAAGATCTCTCCTCATTTCTGCTTGCAAAATTGCAGCAACAACCTCATGCACACTACGCTGAGATTGCATGTCACGCACAACAGGCTGGGAGACCAAAGCTAGCTCTAGTCTTGTTGGAGCATGAGCCACACTGTGCACACCAAATTCCATTGCTTTTGGACTTGGGTGAAGAAGAAAGAGCATTAGCAAAAGCCTTAGAGTCTGGAGATGCTGATTTAGTATCTGAGGTCGTATTTGCTGTGTGGCGGCGATCTCAGCGATCTGGAGGTGGAAGCGAAAGAATCTTGTCCTTGCTGATTGGCAAGCCAAGTGCTCTGACTTCCTTCATCAAGCACCATCCGTCGCGCGATCTGTTGGTGGAATTGTATGCGGGTATGAGCAATCATGATGTCTTGGCTGAACTGCACCTCAAAGAAGCCATATCTCTTACAGCTGCATCGGCTCCTCAGCCACAAATTAACAAAGAGCTGGGTATTGCTAAGGATTGCTATGCCAGGACTCCTTCTGCACTAAGCGATAGCAAGTTTGAAGCAAATTGTCTGAGTCAGTTTACCCGCCTTATGGATATTCAAAGGGATCTTGAGGAGTCTACGAGACGAGAGGGATTTCTTCAGCTGACAGTTGCCGGTACGATACGGCAGTGTTTGAAATTGGGATTGAAAGACCAGGCACAAAAGGTCGGCAGGGAATTCAAGGTTCCCGATAAGCATTTCTTGCTGTTGAGCATTGAGACGTATGCGTCCATGCACGACTGGCAGCAATTGCAGCATATTGCTGGGAAGCTCGACAAGAGAAGCTTTAATACTATAGAAGCTTTCATTACAACAGCTCGCACATATGGGGCCCCAACAGCAGTTGTGCGGACTTTTGTTGACAAGCTGACTGGAGAAGGGGCTCTGCAGAGGAGGGCTCAGCTGTACAGTGAACTGGGAATGCAAACTGAATCAGAAGCGCTCTTGAGTCAAGCAGAGCTGTCTAGTGGAAGTGGAATGATCTTTGGAAGCCTGAGAGATGTGGTTGGTGGCCTCACTGTAGAAAACCTCAGAGACGCTGTAGCGAGCAGAGTCCCCTATGGTTCAACAAAGTCATGACTGTCAGAAGCTTTGGGTGCCTCGATATGTCTCCTCATGTGTACATACGCTTAAAACGGTTGTATGGCCGTAATTTATAGCCTCTATAGCAACATTAGTTTGGTAACAGACTTCCATATCCTCTTCGTGACATTCATTTCAAAGAGTTTCACAACATTCGTGGTCAACATTCGCGACTGCATTGTGTGCACGCACTGTAAAGAAATGTTAAGACTGTGTTATTTCCTACTTTTTTTGTCAATAACATTAGCAGACACTGTATGTGCCCGTTTATTCCATTTCCCATAACATTCTTTGACTGGCATCTTATTCTCACAGGCACTACCAAGCGGGTGCACAAGATACACTTCTAAAGGTTCCATCACCCCTGTATCTCCAGAAATCAATGATGCCATCATCATCAATGATCCATTTCTAGTTGGGTCTGCGAGTGTTAACATGAATCTCACACACAGACGGATTGGTGCTCTGGAAATCAAGCTCAGCTCTGCTCCCTTAAAGGAGAACACGACTGAAGCTGATGCCAGAACAATTGTGTTAAAAGAGCAAGGTCTTGGAAGATTGGGTGCTAATATGTTCGACACAAGTTTCAATGATAACGCACCGCAATCATTTCCAGTTGGTCAAGATTGGGCACCTTTCAGTGGCTCCTACAGGCCAACTCAGAGGCTCAGTTTCCTGTGGGACGATGCCAACAGCACCATTGCAGGCATAAATGGTGGCAGTCAAGGTGCTTGGGTTTTGAACATTAAAGATATAGCCCCAAACTCCAATCTTAGATCCATTGCTCTTAATGGTTGGTCACTTATATTGTGTGAGCAGGCCATGCCTGGGATGGATCAAAGTCAACCTCCTGTGTATCCCAACCCTTCAAGTGGCTGCTATACAAGCTCTAGTGCCCCCGTGCACACCACTATAGTGCCCCCTACAACTTCAGACACTATTCCAATGGGTGAGCCTGCTCCTGAATACCTACCAACAATAACTGCATTGGATGGACCTCCAGACAGCTCTGCAGTACAACCTGCAAGTACAGCATTCCAATTTGATCCCACTCCAAAGGCGCCACTGGGTGGACTTTTTGGGTGGCGTTTCGGGTGGAAAGATTCATCTATTTCAGTTCCAGCTAGCGAGACAGTCTATTCCTCTGCAAGTACTCCGCCCCCACTCGTAAATATTCCAGCAATGGAGTCTGCTGTCCTTCCGTCTGGCAGCAACCTTCTACAGCAGTTGTATGGAAGCTATTGCACTGATGCATCTTGCAGCAACCTGAAGTCCGGCATTTGGAAGACTGTCATATTATCAATGCTTGCGCGTTCCTCAATCAAAGGCGGAGAGCTCAGCCCGACAAACCTCTTAAAAGGTTTTAGCAGTGTTCTTCCCAATGTCAAGAACAAGAAGGCTGCCACTGCTGTCTCAAAATGGCTCGATGAGCAGGCCTCCTGGTTAAAGGACAACAGAGGAGAGCTCTTAAGGGGAGCAGTCATGCTAGGAAAGAAGTTGTCAGATTTCAATGGAGGTAGCGATGACATGAGCGGAATGATCTCTGCCATGGCAGCGTCTGGAGCAGACCCTTCCCAATTTTTGGGTTTGCTGGGTGAACCACGCTCCTCCGTTCCAGCAATGACACCAACAGCTGCCGCATCTCCTGCACCCACCGCAGCCTCCACATCTGGAAGTACGGTCGATGCATTGCAGAGAAGTGGAGGAGATTCTGCAGCATTCTTGGATAACCTTGCAGCTCAAAGCGTGGCTGCCTTACAGCAGGGATTAGGTCAAGCAGGGACTTCTGCAATGAATGATTTTGCATCACAACTGGGAATGACTGACGCGGGAGAGCTGTCCCAGGTCATTCAAGGCTTGCAAGAGGCTGGCATGGGCGACATTCTGACCGATTTTTTAAGCCCCATTTGAAGGGCTCCAAGCCAGATCATAAGAGCCTTGACGATGATGAGGTTCTGCTTCGTGTCAATCATGTTCGTTCATTTGACAACTTCTTGTCACACTGTGATCTATCTTGGCATTTGACAGATTTTGTCAGGAAGACAGATTTGACGCAAAAAGCCATCAATGCTTTCCATGTAGATTGTGTTGTGCGTGAGGCTCTCTTACGATTACTAGGGTACTACAATGATGGTTCTTTAGTTTCCCCTGCTGTTGAATGACATTTACAGAAGTAGAATTTTAAAATTTCCCCTCCATTTGTTTCATCAGTTGTTGTATTGCTCCAGGACCCCCCATCATCTGAAGCATTTGAGGCGGCAGCATCTTGCTCATTTGCGCTATATTCGCCTGCATATTTCTAGGATTCATGTCTCCCTTCAGACTTTTTGGGAGTCCTCTCATACTCTTCATTGCTGTTGTAAATACTTTGGCTAATTTCTTGTACTCTTCTAATAGTTGGTGTACGTCCATTGGACTGCTTCCACTGCCTTGAGCCCAACGCATTATCCTGCTTTCTTCGGATAAGATTTTGGTTGACGTTGCATCCAACTCCCTGTCGGTCATGGAATCCATAATCGTCATAAATCTTTTGATGCGTGCCGCACTTTCTTTTTCATGGCCGGCAGGCATGATCGCATTTGAAAACCCGGGAATCATGGACATGACTTGACTCATTGGACCCATCTTGATGATATTTGCAAACTGCTCATACATTATCCGCAGAGTGAATTCCCCTTTTGTAATCTTATTCAGCAGTTCCTCTTGTTGATCTTCCTCGGGTAGCACATCCTTTACTTTGTCAATGAAGCCCCCCCAGTCTCCTTTGCCCAGCAGTCGTGCTACAAATTTGGGGGTTTCAAAGGGCTCAAATTCATGCATGTGTTCCCCTGTTCCGATGAACGTTATTGGGGAGCGGGTTGCAGCGACTGCGCTCAGCGCCCCACCACCTCTCGCATGGCCATCTAACTTGGTTATAATCACCTGCCCAACATCCACAGTGTCATGGAATGCCTTTGCCTGATCAAATGCAGCTTGACCAATGGAGCCATCCATAACAAAGATGACATTGTCCGGTTGAACAGCAGCTGCAACTTGCCTCATCTCTTCAAACAAAGCCTCTTCCTGCTTATGCCGACCAGAAGTATCTACTATAATAAGGTCCCGTTTTTCTTGTTTAAACCTCTCAACTCCTTGTGCCGCAATTACAGCGGGATCAGTTTCCTGATAGGACCCATAAAAAGGAATTTGCGCCTTTGTTGCATTTTGCTTCAATTGGTCAAATGCACCAGCACGGAAGGTATCAGCACACACCATTGCAGGCTTAAACCCTTTCTTCTTGAAATAGTAAGCATACTTGGTGCATGTGGTTGTTTTTCCGGCTCCTTGCAATCCCACAAACATCACGATGTTGGGTTTGTTTTTCTTGAGCTCCGTCCTCTTGGGGTCTCCACCGTTCAACATAGAGCAAAGCTCTTCAAAAACTGCCTTCTCTATGACTTTCTGCTTATTGAGTCCATGCCCCAAATGCTCTACATTGACCCGACGCTTTACACCGTTCCTCATGTTGGCAACAAGTCGGACGTTAACATCGGATTGTAGGAGTGCTGTGGCAATCTCTTTCAAGCAGGCGTCTAAAGCTGCCTCGTCAATGACCGGTGCAGCGGACATTGCAGCCAGTGCGTGGCTTATGCGCTGCCCAAGTTCTGCCAAAACCATTGTCGCGAGATGCAAACACTGGTACTCAAGCTACAAGATTTTCAGTGAAATCGCTCCCTGATAAAATGTCAATCAATGACTCCCAAAAAAACCTGTCGCCGCTTGTAAAGTGGCATCAGTTGAAATCTGAACTTTTAGTTGATAATGCTCTGAATCAAAATTAGACCGGCGTTTGGGGTACCGTGAGAAGCCTCAGCTGCTGCCACCGCTGATGTCACCTTTGAGTGAAGTCCTGTGATTGGGAACGAAGACCACTTCGTCCTCCCCATGATCCTGACCCATTGCATGGAACCCATGAGAGCGATCCAATTACGGATTGGCACTGCTCACCACCTTTCACTTGGAATAGCAAATTACAGGCAGAATAGTCTTACAAGAGTTTCAAAACAGATTCATATACTAAGAACGTCAGTGCACTCTGGGGCATCACCCGTAATACATTTGGAGCAAGGCCCTTATAAAATCCTTGCAAACCCTCTCTTTTGTATGTCTTTGCAACGGCATCAATAACACCATTATATGTCAGCGCTCGACCCTCCATACGCTGCTGCAACCGCGAGCGCACTACTTGAGATGGATATGTTGCAACTGATGCAGCTAGTTTGGACAAGGCGCCACATGCAGTTATTTCAGCTGGGGTCAAATGTCCTTTCCTTCTCATGTTGTCGGATCCCATGTTCTGGGCAATCGCCTTAAGTTCTTCATATACTGCAAATTGTATTGCTCCATGTGAAACCAAAAACAGAGAAGGCAAGAGCCCCCTGTATAAGCCTTGTACACCCTCCTTCTTTGCAATCTTGATGAAGCAATCGACAAATCCTTGATACATAAGCTCCCTCTGCAATGGCATGGCTTGCTTATATTGAGTCTGCAGCCTTGTTTTCACCACCCATACAGGATTAGTTACTAGGCATACCAATGCTCCCGCTTCTGCAGCAGCTGCCAAATGAAGTGCAGGGCGCAACTTCGTCGCCCCCAGCTTTCTGTGGTACCTGTCCTTGGCTCGATTGTAAGAAAAGAAGTAAATGCCCCATGCCATTCCTGATCCTAACAATGCAGGAGTGATTCCAGAATATAATCCTTTCCATCCTTCATTGTGGAATATGTGTTTCACAGCATCTATGGTGTTTCTATAAACCGGCAAACCTCCTGCTGCTCCATCTTGGACTTGCATTCTTGTCTTTATGACGTCCAGGGGATGAAGAGCAAGGACGGTCACAAGCCCTGCCGTGCACCCAGCTATTCCATGCTTCCTGCGGACAGAATTAGACATATAACTTCAATTTGATCGAGGAGCATGAACCCAACTCACCACTGCTCGAGAACGTCCGGATGATCCGCCATTAGCTCAGCAAGACTCCATGTGCCCACCCCTTGAACAATTGCATTCCTGAAATTCACACGTGATAATAGATTGTCTATGGTATGGCAGTATGTGTTTGGAATTTGTCAGTCTTTTCGGGTGCTTTGCGAATTGTTGTACAATAGTGCTTGTTTGCCTTGCTTTGCGTCTGCTACTCATATATACTAGTATCATTGACCAAACTTCCACGAGACAATCCACTCCTAAAAGACTAGTAGAATGAAATAACCTTTGACCTTTCATTCATATTGAGAATCAGGAGGTGTCAGCTGTGTTTGCGCTGTCCCTACCTGCCTGCACCTTCCCCCGAGAGAAGGGTCGGAGCCACCCCGTTTGGGGCCGATCATGTCGACTGCACCCATGGGGATGGCATTGCTGAAGCTCAGTCCTGATGCACTTTCTAGTTTTCTTCCACGATGTAATCATGCAAAATACACCCCACAAGTTAGAAATAGCCCTCCCCACAGCCTCCCCTGGAGTGCTGCCACAATTGTGGCCCACAAAGAGCTTCTGCAGTTTCACTTCAACGACTCCGTGGGCTGCATACCTGCTGCTTTTTCAGTCTGAAGTTTCTTGTATAGAGCTGGCTTGTAACTAAAGGTGGACGCGAAGTGAGTGTCTGATCTAGATAGTCATCCTCCCAATTTAGGTCCCGAGATAACTGTTAGTTGTACTAGTTATATACACACGGATCGACATATTGATACCAAAGAGCAAGTTATTGTGCCTGTTTGGATTATCAACAGAACCGAGAAGCGTACAGATGACTTCAGCTCGCACAGGACCAACCTTGCTGGCAAAGCTAGAAAAGCGGTGGTCAAGCCGTCATCTCAATGAGCCGGATCTTCAAGCAGTAACAGAGGATACAACGAAGTGTACTCGGAGGGCAACCATCCTTGCGACCGCCACCGCTTGGCCACCCCATATTTATCCCCAAGCCGACTTTTGTGAAGCGTATGTACGAAGGTAATACTATGCATGCACACCAGCTTGATTTCTGTTGTATGACACAATGTTCTTTTTTTGATTTTCAGCCTGGGAAGGTTACTGCCTGAAGATGAAGACTTCATTCGAAGGGTTTTTAAGGGGACTCTGATTAAACAGAGCGAAACATATTTGCCCAGAGAGCGTCTTTTTGAAAAACTTGACCGTGCTGAGTACCTCGATTACATCAGGCCATGCCTTCTTGATCTGGGCAAGCGTGCAGCAGAGAACGCTCTGGCAGACTGGGGAGGTGACAGATCCTTTATAACACACGTAATTTTCGGAACGATGACGACAGGCATTGTGGCTCCGACAATAGATGCGCTGCTGGTAAGCAAGCTAGGTTTGAAGCCCACCACCAAAAGAATTAATGTAGAGAATATGGGTTGCATAACAGGCTTCCGTTGTATCAATCAAGCAGTAGAAATAGCGCTCTCAGGACCAAATAAAAAAATACTCGTCGTTGTGGCTGACATCAGGACTGGATTGCAAAATCAGCTGGAAAAGCATGAAGATTTATCACCCATAAATCGAGCGCAAGCAGTTACGGTGGCCCTCTTTAGAGACGGCGCTGGCGCTGTAATAGTCAGCTCTAGTGACGCTACAGAGGCCGCTTTGAGGCCGCT
Organism: Axilococcus clingmanii; assembly: GCA_019693495.1. NCBI lineage: Eukaryota > Viridiplantae > Chlorophyta > Chlorophyceae > Chlamydomonadales > Chlorococcaceae > Axilococcus > Axilococcus clingmanii. The sequence goes on from JAAMXV010000594.1 coordinate 26,072, forward strand.
TTACGAAGTGTTAGAAGGTTCCTCCTATCTAGTGCCGAATACTCAAGATTTAATTTCCATGCGTGAAGGGGATGACAGCACCATACGTGTCCACATAAGCAAGCAGGTTCCATTGATAGTCAAAGCAGAACTTCCAACAATTTTGGACAGCTTTATCAGAACCCACAACCTCAACTTAAGTGACTGTACTGTTGCGCTTCACCCTGGTGGGCCCAAAGTAATCAGAGAGGTGGCAGACGCAATAGGGGTCCCTCATGAATCACTCACTGCAAGCTGGCAAGTGCTCATGGAGCATGGGAACTTGTCAGGGTCCACCAATATTCCAGTCCTTGATACTGTGCGCCATCTGAATGACCAGCCTGATAGAAATTATGTTGTTTGCATTGGTATTGGTCCTGGAGTGAGCGTTGAGTTGATCCTACTCAGAGTACTTAAAAAAGAACTGGGGTGTGGGCCACAGATATGCAAAAATGTAGCAGACATGCCCAATACAGAGGATGAGTTTATTTGTCTTGATTGATGTCATGGAAACACTGTTAGAAAACACATCAAAGCAAACAGAAGGAGCTTATCTGCGCTCACTATCGCGGTGCCAGAGGGCACAAAGTTCTCACACGCATTCTTCTCCTCGAATCTTTTGAGAATGGTTGCTCGTCCACTTGATGCATTTTCAGGGCATTGAGTAGACGAGAATGACGTGATGGCAACATTGCCTTCGTGGGGTTTTTAGGGTTTCTTAGGTTTTCTCCAGGGTTTCTTTAGGGTTTCTTAGGGTTCTTAGGGTTTCTTTAGGGTTTCTTAGGGTTTCTTAGGGTTTCTTTAGGGTTTCTTTAGGGTTTTCTAAGGGTTTCTTAGGGTTTCTTTAGGGTTTCTTAGGGTTTCTTTAGGGTTTCTTAGGGTTTCTTA
>JAAMXV010000595.1:0-23621 GCA_019693495.1 Axilococcus clingmanii
ACATCATTCTTCACGAGGCCTACATGCACCCCACAGAAACAAGCAAAGCGGTCTTGACACTCAGGCAGGGAGCGTCACTTAAATTTTCCTTCTCTCCAGAAAAACATGGCTGCTACTACCACAACTTAATTACATAATATACGAGTATCTAGAAACCAATGCGTTTACCTGCCGGGGCATCTAATGAAGCATCAAGCTCCAAAATCGGCTTCACAAAAGCCTGAACTATCGGTCCGCAAAGAGCCCGTCTCTCCTCTGGCACAGCGGTGCATGTCCTTGCCAAGCCAGCAACCTCAAATCCTCTTTGAGTGAACCAATCATGGCTGCCAGAGCCTGGCAGTAATACCACCCTTCTAGCACCACGGCGTCGCAAGTCCTGCTCGACCCAATCTAAGAGAGAATCGCCATGTCCTGCTCCCCTGTAGTCCTTGTGGACAACAAAGGCAGAAATTTCAAAAGTTTGACATCCATCGCTTGCTACGCCAACATCTCTAGTACAGCAACATGCCAAGACCTTGCCCTCACGCTCTAAAACAGTGACATCTGCTAGCTGCTCTGCAATATCCCAAGCAATAGCATACGGTAGAGCAAAGCCTGCTTCTTCTAATTGTCTCAATACGATCAATATTCCGTCGTAGTCTCTGGCCTCTGCAGGCCGTATACCTTCATACAAATCAGCAGCAATCATACATACACCATTAATGCCATCACGAGTATACAATTCCAACAATAAACCTCCATCTAATTCACTATCTATGAGATGTGCTCTCATAACTCCGTTTGTACAAGCTACAACTGCAGCCAGCACAGCATTGGGGAACCCCACCTGCTGCCAACTATCTAAATCCAAGTCAACAGCATCTTCGCAAGGTCTACCAGCCTGTACAGCAGAGTGCTCCTCCATTTCGTTATCTGAGCCACTTTGCGTAGCAGTTGTTTCATAAATGAGTTGCTCCGCATCATCTAGAGGCAGATAATGGGGAAGATTCAACGCCCTGACGTCCGCAGTAGTAATACACAGCATCTTGTCAGCTCTCAACTCTACTGCAGCATGTGTAGCTACATCGAATGCATTGCAATTCAGTAATTCACCAGATGCCGAAACACCAATATTGGTTAATAGTACAATATTTCCAGCATCGAGCTGACGAGAAATGGCTTCCTGCTGTACGAAGCGAACCTGACCCATGAAACCAAAGTCGATGCCATGGATGATACCACGGCGCTTGGCAGTAACATAATTGCCATTGACTACTTGCACAGCTGGTGAGAATTGATATTTACCCTCCCCCCGACTGTGCCTTCTGACCATCCCTATGGATATTGCCTTCGACAAATGAGCTGTAATTTCAGTGACCGTCCGGCCAGCCGCTTCAATAGCTGCTTGGAGGGTTTCCTCATTCGTCACTCTATATGCACCAACCCATCGATGTTCTATCCCTCTTTGAGACAAATACATGTCAATGAGATCTTTTGCACCAGCCACAATAACCAGCCTGGCACCCAGACCGTGGAGCAGGGTGATGTCGTCTAGAATGCGGGCCAAGGTAACCTTATTGATAATGACATCCCCTGGGATTACTATTACAAAAGTTCTTCCTCTGTGACCAACAACATAAGGTGAGGCAAGATGTAAGAATTTGACAAATTGAGGGTAGTCATCCTTGGTAAGGGTGCCAAACTCTGGTGAAACGCTGGGCACGGTCTCCTGCTCGGTTGCTCGGAAACTCGAGGGTTGTGTGTTTCTGTTGGAAGATCTGAGAAGTTGGGTCCGAATTACTGTTCTATGAGAAAATAAGTGATCTGAATGTGATGAGTTCGCTAATAAACGAAAGAAAGGTGTCACCGAGGATTTAGGGCTTCTACATTGAGCACGGTGCGCAGGCAAGCTGCCCCACAGGCAATACATATGTGCTCTAGAGAGTGTCGATTAACTGCACACCGATTATTTACATAAAACACTACATTAAAGACCTCATCACAATACTTTTTCGTGAGGGACGTCATGCCCGGTCATCATCACGGCGCAGCAGCTGCCCTGCATGGTCAAAGCTTCACACTGTTCACTCCAGTGCTGACAACAACACATCTACATCCGATGTAGAGTGATTTGCCCCAAATCCAATCCTGACATAGTCGCCTCTTGAATCAACGATAACGCCTTTATTTGCCAACCTCTGCACAACCTCTGCAGCTTGCTGAGGACCTTTTGGCATGGCAAAGCATAAGGTGTGAGACCTCAAACCCTTGTGCTCTGTTTGCTTCACGAGAGTCATTGCATTGAGATCTTCATCACTCCTTCGCTCCAGCCTCATCAAAAAGTAATCCTGCAACTGCATTACATGGCCATGCAGTCTCTTCACCAGATCTACACCAACATCAGTTCTGAGACCAGTCTGCCAAAGGTCCATCAGGGAGTTGAATAAGAGGAGAGGGAGAACATACGCTGGTGTTCCTCCTTGTAATGCCATCTCCGGCAAGTATCCTACTTTATGACCAATCTCAACCCGTGGAGCCCCAGCACCTAGCACTGTTGGGTCTGCCAGCCAGCCGGTCAACACTGGGTGTGGGTTCAATGATCTGGGTACAATGGCAAAGGATACATTTGGACCACAGGCTGCATGCTTCAACATTCCAGCCAGGTATATCACTTTATCAGCTGCTACACTGAGATCTGTGTGGAGAGCCATAAAACCATGATACCCATCGATCATGATGTGACTTCTTCCCCTTGTCATCTCATTCAGTTGCTGGGCGAAACGGCCTACATCTGATATGAGAGTCTGCTGCTTCAAGAATGTGATTTGACTAATGTAAATGACATCATACTCCTTTGCTGATGCTTCCTTCAACAGTCTCTCTTCGAAACTAGAAACCGGCTCAGAAGGAACAGAAGTCACTTTAATTTTGCCAACTTCGGAGAGTCGGTTCAACTGCCTTGTGAGAGAATAAAACTCAGTGTCTGAACATAATACATGGAGCACGTCTGAATTGCCTACCAGTTTATTAGAGAGCAGTCTCCAGACAAGCTCATGGCTATTATGTCCAAATTGTACTGTGATGTCATCACGCCCATGAAGGCCAAGAAGAGCCTTGACGTGAGCCGCTGCCTTGGGGATTTCACCACCAAACACTACATCCCAACATGGATTACCAAGGAAGTATAAGGAGGCACATCTCTCTAAAGCTCTATGTAGGGCTTGAGGTGACATTCCTCCCCATGCATGATCCAAAAATGCCAATGGAGGTTGTCCACCAGGTCTCAGAGTCAAGCCCTGCTCATGGGCTTCTCTGCTTGCTCCAGAAATAACTTTATGGCGCAAGCTGTCTGGCACCCCCCTCCAACTGTATATGTCTCTTCTAATTGTTTCAAATTCATTTATGTCTGCTTTACTGAGAGGCAATACAGGACGAACAGAGAAAGGACACGCACTGTGGCCTTTGCTTGATGAAAGCCTGGTCAGAATGTCATTCATGATCCTCCCCTTTCTAGAAGCCAGTGCTTCGTCAAATTGTACTCCCAATTTGACCCTGGCTGCGTCCAACTGAGGGAAAATGGCCGTCTCATATGTACCTTTCAGTGCTGCTACTGCTCTGCTCATAGTCCCTCTGGCCTCAGAACCAATGACATTGGTTGCCAGGCAGTAATGTTTGTAATAGAATCCCCCGAGCAGTCCACTTTCAACATCCTCTAAAGCTTTGCAAAAGTTATACACCCCAGGATGTTCCACTGGATTATTATACAATTGAAGGAGAGCTACCTCCAAGTCATTCGTGGATGAAGATGACAAGAGATAACACCATAAAGGCTCAGCCAGTGCACGAACTGATCTTTTGAAAGATTTGACTTGATCAGAGCCCTCTCCTGACGTTCCCTCAAGCTCAACCTTGAGACCCAAATAATCCCTTAAATTCATCGTAGTCAGAAGCATCACATGATCGCCCAAATAATGAAATATACGTGCGGCCTGTAGAGCCCTAGCAGCAGCCAAATGCCACTCATTCTTCAATGCACATTCCTTGGCAGACCGCAATTGCGACAAAGCAACAAATGCCCAACAATCTGTCCCTAAGTGTATGCTACGAAAGAAAAAATCTTCAGGATTGAGATATACTTCATCCGTTAAGGTTCTTTCCACGATGTCTGGTCGCACAAGAGAGTGGTAATCCAAAAATGTAACATGCATTTGTCCACGTTGATACAACCCAGGCAGTCCAACTGCACTTCTGAGCTCATCAAGTTGATTTTCGATCCCTAATCCAACAGACCATCTTTGAAAACTTTGAAAAGCAGAGCTCAGATTGAGTACCAACTTGATCAGAGAATTCCTTTCAACCATTGAAACATGAGAATCTTTCAGGCAGTTGACTATAGCATCTGTTAGCCTTTGAAGACCTGGTGAGATGGCTGGATCAGAAGTGGTTGGAGGACATCCATCAAATGGGAATGACTGTGTCAGACTCAATCTGCTGGCTGCAGGAGATTCCTCCTCCAACTCTGCATCGATAATCTCTGTGAGCAATTTACACTGCAGTGCAATATCCTCGGCAACCCTTTCAACTCTAGGGCGCTTTGATATATAGGTACGAGAATCGTTGATAAATTCAGCCAGAAGCAGCCAACAGAGCTCAATACCATGGAAAGCAGCAGCAAAAAGGGGCTCAAGAACTGGCGCCTCGGTGACAGGTGACTCCCAGATACGTCTTAGCCAGGGGAGATGTACGTACTCTTCATACAAAACACGTACACGGGCCCTTCCAGTTGGTAATTTGTACATTTCTTCTCCATTTTCTTGGCAATTATTTCTAGATTGCAATGCGAAAGGATCGCTGTTGCCACTCGAAGAGGCGAACGGACAACTCATCGGCGGTTGTGTTCTTGCAATTTGATTTGAACAAAGTGACCACGGTGTGTAAGTATAGATATGAAAGTTTCAGCAGATAGGTTTTATTACTGGTATTTTCAAGGGTTTAAACGAAGTCGATTCTGCTACAGTAAATCAAATTGTGCACAGCCTCTTTTGTTTGTACAATCACAACAAGTATACAGGATTTAATATACAGTTACAATGTAGGCTTTAAAATTATATGCTACAGTTTCAGTGAAACAAGGCATATATGCCGAACCGTCTTTGCTGACTCGGCATCTCGATGACTTCAAAGTAAAAGCCTGCTCACTTCATCCACAAAATCTTCTACTGGGGTTGTTGGTGCAATCAACCGACATTTCAAATGTGTAGAAAACTCATTAAGGACAGGTGGAGGTGGTTGAAACATCCCTTTAAGCTCTTCTAGCTTGTCTATGAAATATCGCTCTTCTACCAGCTCCTCAAATGCTTTGAGAAACCCTTCTTCTCTGCCCATGCTGCTCTGTGTCCTATGGTGGTGCATCAAACCAGTAGGCGTACTAGCTCCTGAGCCATGGGCAGCCAGAAAAGGGCACAGCACTGACCTGACATAACATGAGACTGCAAATGCAATCAAAACTAGTGAGAACTCACTCTCCAATTCTGCAGGAAGTGCAGCAGAGCGCCTGGAAGCTGGATGACTGCCACGGAGGGCACCGCCAAGTTTCTTCAGCGCCGACGGTTCCTTCTTAGGCTCTTCTAGCTCGCTAATAGTTCTCAGTAGACTTCTAGATCTCTGATGGGTTTTTACTGGGGGAACTGGTGTTTGTAACGGGGCCTCTGAGAGTGAACCAATGATTGGATGCTCCTCCTTAGATTTGAAAGGTAGATTGCTCACGAGCGTACTCCAACTGGCCTTCACACCACGCTTGGCATCCTTCATTATGCTCCTGACTGCCCTGCCTTCGTCGTGTGCAACTCCTGCTGGCAAGGGCGCTGATTCTTCGTGTTTTGCTCTATGTGGAGGTCTACTTTCCAGAACTTTCAATTGGAATGTTGCCACCAGCTCATCCAAGAACTCTAGAAAGCGGGCTAATGCATCTACATGCGGCCCTACAGGCGGTAACCTTCTCCATTTGTCGTGAGAAAGCCAATAGAGACATTCAAACCAGAGATATGCTCCATTCAAAGGATAAACTGTCTCGCATTGCGTTGCTGCCAGGATCAATACATCGGCAACTGCCTGCTGCCAGGACACGGGCATCTGAGCGCACCGTGAAAAATCATCAAATCTCTGCCTCAGGCATTTGAGAGCCAGAGCAGATGTAAGGGGTCGGTTTTCAGATGCACTTTGTGCTGCTATAGTCAACAATCGATCCGCTGGTACTGTATCTATGGCCAATGCCGCAAAATTTAGCGTTTGTATATCTCTGTTCCTTGCAAGTAACACTTCTCCAATGTCTGGACGCATGCCCTCACAATCAAACAGAGCCTTCAAAAAACATCCTGCAAATGGCCCTGCATTTCCTGCTACAGTGTGTACCAGTTCCTTGGAGATAGACACAGCAGTCTCATGTTCAGCCAACACAGCAGTCCCTGACGCTTCACCAGAGCTCTCTCCACTCTTGCTATGTCCACTCATCAAGTTTGAAAACTGCCTTCTCAGAGTTTCGCCCACCTTGGAATTTGAGCCCAAACCAAGGGGCTGCTCAGCACCTGGTGCCAAGTACACGACATGCTGGTCCTGTATCATATAAGGCACATCAGCATTGGCAAAAGGGAGAGTCGTGTCCGTCAAGACAATAGTAAATGGAGGTTGTATGCAAACTTTCAATACATGATACACAACTTGCAATCGAAGTTGATCTGCTGAAAGGGTAGGTGCAGTCAATGATGCTGATAAGGCTTGCTGGCCCCATATGACAAAGGGCAGACCGGAGCTCCTTTCCTCATCGACTGGCAAAGCCACATTGATGAGCTCCACAGAGGCATGCTGAAGCGCCAGGGGGAGAAGGGCCCTCTGTAGAATGTTCTGATGGTGCTCTCCTTTCAATTTGAAGCATGACAGTATCTCTATGAGTGGAACACTTGCCTCCTGCTCACCTTGCAATGCCAGCTGTCTGCCTTCAACTGTGCCTTCTAACAGCTCTGGTGGCACGTCAGGAGGCAGGTCTACCATGTCCCCTTGGGTGGTCCCTGGATACTCCGCTGCACCAGATTCGCTCAATACAAACCCTTGGCAAATTGATGCAAGAAAGAGCGGTGTCAAGCAAGAAGATACCACATTCGCAGCAAGGGCACTTCCCTGCATTAATGCTCCCTGGGACACAGTAAAAGCTGCCTCAACAATCCTATCAGCCACTCCAACCTCTACAACTGTTGGACACTGCACCAATGGCAAAAGGAGCCAAGATATCTCCTTGTTTGTGCTCAGCACCAGTACGTCTTTCAGGTGCTGCCAATCTGCTAAAGCCAGCATGCCAGGCAAGCCTCCACTGAGCAGATCCTGAAGCCATTGTGGCAGAGTAGTCTTAGCGCACATGACATACGCATGAAGTGCCATCAACACTATTTCGGTCGCCCAGGCGGTACGCTCTCTCCCTAGAGATTGTTCCTGGGCAGCTTCTTCATCTCCTAAACTAAAGATTCTGCTTTCTTCCTCATCTGCTGGTCGTACCAAATCATGAAAACTTGATAAAGCCTTGGCCAAGGGCTGTGTCCAGTCCAGTGCTTGCAACAACACAAGAGCACCTTTATCAGGGCTCACAAGCAAGCTTCTTATTTCAGCAATGTTACCAGGGGAATTGACATGAAACTGTGCCAATTTCCAAGGGAGAGAACTCCAATATTGGCGGAATGTCGACAAAATTCCTCCATCAATACTGTCAACTACTCCTTTGGATAGCATTGGTTGTAACTCTTTGCAGTACAATGTCCAAAGCCAGTCCAAAAATATAGAGCCCCGTACTCCAGCTGGTTCGAATAGCATCATAAATAGCTGGGATATGTGATACGATGTGAGATCAAGGTCCCCACTTGACAGTGCAGCCTGAAACACCGCCTTTACAAGACTTGTCACACAACTGGACACATCGTAAGCAGCATGTGCCAATGGTACAAGATTGAGTGATTTATTCTCCGCTGAGTCTGACGATGTCCCTCCAGCAGTATTCCCACCATCTCTGGAATTAATATGCGCAGTCCAAAATAATGATGTTGTACTGAATGATTTTGTTCCATCTATTTCCACAAGCAAATTGGACATCAACACCTCACTTTGATAGAGAGAAGACATCAACTTGAAAGGCACATCATATCCTATCAATTTTCCCTCGTTTAATGCATTAGACAGCTGATCTAAAGCATTTGTGATTACCATACACGGTAACAAGTCTGTTGGAACAGTAGTCAGAAAGTCAAACAGTGTGGTGCGCTCTGATGATGCTGGTGATGAGAGGGCAACAGCCAGACAAGCAGCAAAATATGAGGCAGGTTGACTGCTCAATATACCTTCTAATAGTGCCCCACCATTACATTGCACCGCTGGAGTGTCCAAGCATTTTGAAGCCAAGCTGAATAGTGTCTCTACTGTAACTCCCGGTTTCCCATCATTGGCAGAATGTCCAACCCGCTCGTGCTCCTGCATGACAAGTATAGCAAAGCGCAGCATGTCAAAAGATGTCAACAGAGGAGCAGCAGCTTCTACATCTGCCATAGTAAGGAGCATTTGGTACATGCTATAAAATTCTAGAAGCTTCCCATTATCCAACATGTCATCAGGATCTAGAGATGCCTTGAGCAACACCACAGCTTCTTTTTCTCTAAGAAACCCTCGTTTCTCACTCAAAGACAAGGCAATCCTTGGAGCCAAGTTCAGTTTTGCATCAGGATCTAAGAGTGCTTCATGTCTATTAGAAAGCAGCACCTTCTGAAAAAAATCAGTGAGATATGGAACAGCTATCCAAGGAGTGGAACCATCTAGCAAGGCTTCCGCTATAGCTAATACTACCTGTGCCTTTATTTTTGTGGTGAACCCTCCAAACTCAAGCAATGCATACTCCAAACAATAGAGTAGTCCTGCAGCTGAACGCATGTTCTCTGATTTCAGTTTGGACTGTGTGAGTTGGTTTATTTTCCATTTTAACTCTTGCCACCTCTCAGGATACCCCTCCATCTCAGAAGGCGGTAGACTGTGACCATCCGGCAGAGCCTCTGCCAGCGTACATAACTCCTCCTGGTCTGCTCTTTTATATCTTCTACATGCAAGAGCTCTTTGCTCCATTTGTAAAATTTGAATGTCTGAGTTCCAAGTATCCACCAAAACCCAAAGCAACTGCTGAGCACTGTTCATGAGAGGGGGAATTATGGTGTCCCTGCTCCCTTGCTCGTCTTCTATTTGTCTTTTCTCACCTCTCCGGGACCAAAACGTAAGCTCCTGACAGACCACCTCTAACTGAGCACTCTGCTGACTTTGTTTTGACAATATATCTTCAACAGTGAGAGCGACATCATCATGACAGGGTGCCTGTAGGGGTGGCACTTTGATTGACATCCCAATTGGTGCCGGTATTTGCCATTGCACAAGGGGCCTCTTTGTCGATGTCACCCAACTGTGTATGCTCTCATCCACTGATCTCATCTCTACAGCTGTCTTTTCACTTCCCAGTATAGGGGTTAACCAGTCTACTTTGCTGCCTTTGTCAATCAGTCGGGTCAGTTCACTCGTCAATAGAGAGCAGTTTTTGGAATGGAATCTGTGGCCAAGTGTATTTGCATGCTGCAGTAAGTCACTTCTTGGTGCCAGTAGGGACAAGAATATATCTTGATGTGCAGTCTGTGTACATACTAAAAGATAGAGATTCTGCCACAGAAGAATGGCTGCTACATCCCCAGCCTCATACTTGGAAATATTCTCTGTGGTCGCTATAGCAGCTTCCTGCAGTATCAAGAATCGCTCCACAAGCGACTCTTGTGAGTCATCAACATCATGGCACTCCACTAACCAGCATCCTAGTAGCACAATCCATGGCTCGTCTGCTTTTAAAAAATGAGCAATATCCCCTTTTTTCCATTCAAGTGCCTCCTTAAGAATGCATACTCTCTCAGGACGCTCTGCAACGAGGTAATAAACAGCTCTGACAAGCTTGCTGAGGAGCTCTGTCACAGTTGGCAACAATCCAGTGAGCAATGTCAACCAGCAACAAAGCTTCCTATATGACAATTCTTGGGAGTTTGAAGCACGATTTAAATCTTCCTTGCCACCACTCAATAGATCAAAAGAGCTGCAGTCTCCAGCAGATTGTATCAAATGTATGGACACTGTTTCCAAAAATATGGTATCTAGGACGCCACTTGCACCTGTGCTCAATATCTTGAAACAGACATTCCAATTCCTCCTGTCTTCTATCTGTTCTGGTGCAGCATGAATGATAAATTTGGCAACAAGCTGAATACCAAAATTGCCACAAGGTCTGTTGTCTAAGAATGCAATCTGAAGGAGCTGCTCTTTGCGGTCTTCGTCATCTCCCAGCAGCAAGGTCAAATTCAAGATGCCAGCGAGTTGAAGAGGATACCAGACTGAAGATAGCATCTCCTCTCTACCAGGTGGAGCTTCCATTAAGCACAACTGATAAAGTTCATCCACATCAAAAACTAAATCAGGAAAACCTAATAAAATACTTTGAGCTACCCCTGCAATCTCATTCATAGCGGTTTCATCCCCAGTCATATCTAATGCTTGAGCTACTGCAACCAAGGCAAGAAGCCACTTGGTCGCAGATTTCTTGACAAGTGTTGTCAACCAATTTTGCTCTTTTGCCAAGGCCAGAGCTGTTCCTGCAGAGGCAAGAGATTGTGGAGGCCTAAAACAAAGGTTGGCTAGGATCTCAGGCCGTACATCAAACACAGAAGCACCTTCAGACATCTTCAGAGCTGCCTCAATCTCCTGAACACACATGCCTTGTGCACTTGCTACCAATATCGTAAACTGTCCTTCTAACGCAGCGCTACCCCCTTCTTGAAAAGTATTGATTGTTTGATGAATGAATGTTGCAAGTTGTATGTTGTCTACATCCACAAGTTCCAACAATAGTGGAACAAGCCTATTTGCATGCATTCTTACAGCAGCCCAATCGATTCCTTGGAGCACTCTCATAATTATATGTGGCCGCTTGTTTCTCAGGGAATTCAGAATAGTGCCTACATATTCTACCTCATTACTACCTTTCATTAGTTCTAAGCTCCAAAAAAGAGCAGAGGGATGCAAGAAAATAGATGATAGTAAGCCAGCATAATCACTCTCACCAGAGGCACCAACCATACCAATTACTGTACTGCATATGAGGCTTTGGAGAAGCCCAGAAGGATGGGCTTCATATGCATTGAAGAGCGAGTCAATGACAAAAATATATGGACACGTTGGATCTCTTAACAATTGAGAATGCGCATGAAGAAGTCTTTGTTCTGCAATAGCACGCTCCAGCGAAGATGATGCCAATACTCCTTGTGCAGCCTCAGAGTATTGTGCAAGCGCCTCACCGAGTTGCTTGGCCTCAGCATCACTGTCAAACTTTGCCTCTTTATATTTCACTGTCTTTGTAAGGATACCAAGCCTGGGCTTCTGCAATTCTACCTCTTCAAGTTTCCAACAGTCATCAACTGCAGCGTCAATGTCTTCCGTCAAGACGGCGAGTGCTTCCACTGTGGGAGATTGAGAAGGTCAGGAGAGAAACAAAGCATGCTATTGATCACTGATCACACTCACTTCCTTGTTTTAAAGCGTCACTACAAATGACCAGTTGGTCGATTGCTCTGCCGAAAAGCTCCATTAATGATCGGCACAGAAGTCAAACCCTATTGGAATTGCTTATTTCACACTCACATAATATTGATTGTTAGAAAATTGAACAGATATTCCATTTTATATCGGAGTTGCTCTTGAATCTAGTCTATATCCCAACCTTGCTGGTCTAGTCTTTGTATTATTCGCGGTGTGGTCCCCAGAACCATAGGAATCGAGCTCACAATGAATGCTCTTAAATTCCCTTTTCAGGTTTGGATCTTTCCTATTCCTTTGAATCCACCATATTCGTGCCCAGACAGCTATAAAGATTATATGAATGGTTACTATCAGCCACAACAGACCAGAACCACCATGTGATCGCCCAGAGCCTCTACCGAGGGAGTGCATGTGATGTTTCTCTATCCGTGTATGTGCATCATGCACAATTTGGCTGTTATCTAATATCTCAGCACTAACCACAGCATCTCGGAGTTCAATTCCTCGCAAAAGTGAAAAAGTATCAGGATTAGCTTCATTTTGAATGCCATCATCATCTAAGTCTTCATCGTCATGTGCATCTAATGCGTTATCATCGTCTTCTTCGTCAACTATTTGTAAAGCCTCGTCTTTAACAGTACGCCTGACAAAACCAAGGACTGACAGCTCTTGCCTCATGCTCAGACTAGCTTTGTTCCAGTAGCTCTGCTATAACAATGTCGTGTACTGTACTCACCCTTGTCTTATTGAGAGCTTGTGCAAGGCGTGCAGCCAGCTGGTGTTTGCAGCAAAGAGCTTCTTGCCGGCTGATAACGTCAAAGAAAAAGCCGTGACAGGAGCAGTAATGCTCTGGGAAGACAGTATAACGATCTTTACTGCTCTGTCCCTGCACTTGATAAACTTTTCTACCACTGTTTTCACCTGTGAAACAGAATACCCCACCCTGGTCAATAATCTGTAAAGCTTTGGTGAGGTGTTTGTCGTAGAGACAGTGAAGGCTACAGAAGGGTATAAACGATGTTATTGTCTTAACCCTTGAAAACTTGTTTAGGAGGAAGTTTACCTTGAGAGCTGCTGATCTGTTACTGTAGAATGAAGAAGAGAGGAAGAAAGTGAATGCCAACCAGAGATCGTTGTTGCCAAACTTCGTTAAAGAAGCTCTCGACTTACTCTGTCCAGACGCTGTAATTTCCTCGAACAGTTTTGTTGATAACCTGAACGTACAGTGAGGTTAGAGTGTCCGATCACTAGTCGTTAGATTCAATTCAGAATCTATGCTCACCCTTTGGCAACTTCAGGCAAGGAAGCCGAGGACGACTCCTGCATAATGACATGCAAAGTTTGCGTCAGCAATAAAGCTCCTCTCTCTTCTCACAAGCATCTCTAGTGGTACGTGCCAGCGTTCATGATATCACGCGCCAGCACAGAGTTCTAGTAGCAAAGTCAAGGTTACCAATGTAAATCAAGACCTTTATCGTAATAGCACTACAGTTGATGAGAATGTAAAAGTACGGCTAAAAGTCGAACAATTCTGCACTTTAACTTCCGAGATTAGATCACATGGCTACTGTAGAGACAGTTCAAGGTGACTTTTTACAGGAGCAATTCCTATCTATCCGTTTCAACTCAGACTTCTTGTTTGCAGCCACCACGGATCTGAATGCGAGTAAAGACGTACGTGAAATCGGTGACCTCGCAGTCTGGTCCGTCACCAGTGCAAAACCAGGGAATGGAGTCGAGTTGTTGAGAGATGGGCGTGATGATACATATTGGCAATCAGATGGAATACAACCACATCTTGTCAATATACAATTCCAACGCAAGGTATCAATAGCTGCTCTGGCTATTCACACAGATTTCAAGCATGATGAAAGTTACACTCCTAACAAGATCTCAATTCGTGTCGGCAGTGCCTTCACAGATTTAAGAGAAGTAAAGGTAGTGGAGCTTCATGAGCCACAAGGCTGGCTACTTGTGGATCTTGCTGTTGAAAAACCATTAAAGGGTTACATTCTCCAGTTAGCTGTGGTAAGCAACCATCAGAATGGCAGGGACACACACATACGGCAAGTCAAAATATTTGGGCCGAGAGAGGACAGTTTAAAAATTGTGCTAGGCTCCAAAATTGGATTTTGTTCTGAAGAATTTTTGCAGTATGCTACATGTCGATAGTTTATACAAGTTCTAATAAAGTATACATTGAAAGCAGGATGAATGAGAAGGATCAACAACAGATTTTAGCACAGCAGCACTCCTCTCACAGTTAGGGGATGCCAGCAAAGCTTCCAGTGTGGTAATGAGCCCGGGATAATATGCTTGTTTCTTCTTGAACACTTGGTGAAATGCATAATAGGCAAGATATCTAACATGGTGTTTGGCTGTTTCAGCTTTGCATTGCACGACTGCAATTCTGCTGTGTAGAATGGACGGTGCTACCCTCTTTACTCCCATTGTCCTCTTTGCAAGCTGTGAAATGCCTAATTCCATGGCCTCTATGACTATCTTTGCACCAGCACTTGGTCTCGTTGACAATCCCTTGATGTAGCAATGACATTTCATGGCACACATTAACAGAGCCTGATAAATATTCAGACTCACAGTTTCTGGAGAGTTTATTGTAGAATCCAACAGCAATGGGTGCATTTTAGGCAGCAAAAACAGGCTTATGCGCTGTCTAAGTAGGAGTCCTGCCCTTCTCTTTACTGGAACTGTCAAGCTCATCCTCAAATGTTCACCGGCATAGCGTGTGTAGTCTCCTTGCAACTCCAGGTTACAAGTATTTATTAAAAGTCCACACCACTTAATGAATGTATTTCCATCATCAGTAGTGTGAACATTTGGTTTAAGCAAAACTGTTTCGTGACTTTGCTTAACAACCACAGGAAAGTTTGCCTTTGTCTTGGCTGGGTTAATGGTGACACTGTAATCATCAAAGCCTTTCATAGTCTTCAGGAGTACAGACTCTGCCGTCCTTCTCTCCGTGGTTATGAACAAAAAGTCATCTATGAAGCGCATCAATAGCGAGTGAATTTTCACCGGTGATTGCATAAACGGAGATGTTGATGTTGATGTTGATGATGTGGCAAGACCTCTGGGGTGGGCAGCTGTTGCCAGCTCAGACAATCCACCGCACCAGCTGGTAGTGACACTGTCAGGCATCGGAGGGATATTTTCTAGTAGGGGCGCCAAATGCGCTTTCTCCAGATGAGCCAGATATAATGAGCAAAGCATACCACTCAGTGTTGAGCCCTGAGCTATGCCCTTTACTTGTTTATGCCAATGTGCTTTCAATTTGATCAGATTAGCGGTTAAATGTTGTTCTAATAACTCCAAAGCCGTCTCCCTATCCAAATAGTCACACACTGCAGAGTCAGAAAAGAGACTTTGTGATAAAGTAGCAGATCGTTTTCTAGCAAACTCTAAGAAAACTGGTTTCTCTGTATGGTAAGGCGCTGCCAGTCGCTGCTGTTTCACCCTAATGATTCCCAAGACTTGCTTTACTTGTGTGTATTTCAGTATCACATATTTACTCTCTAGGAACATCGGGGTTATAGCCGTCATGAGCAAGGGAATATCTATGTTATCAAAGGCTCTGGTGATGTCAAAGCTAACAATGTTGGGTTTGCCACATTTCAAAGACCTCCATTTTTTCAGAAATGGATAGAGGCGGCAGTACACGTCATTATTATTGAAGAGACTTCCTTGAAGGCACTCTGGTTGCCTTGAGACCTCTAACTTCAAAACGTGGAACACGTTTTGGAGTACATCATTGACTGGGGGGAACATGAGTTTTGTGCCTTTGGTTGTGCTGCGTCGCTTTGCTGCCCGACTTGCAGGAAAGAAAGCTACATTTTTTCGAGCAAGGTTTATGATGAAGCGCATGCCGCTTCGTTTGGGCACCATTCTCAATTTCGACACCCCCAATTTCCTTGTGCTCAGTATACCCTGTGCCGACTTTGTCGATACCGGTGCAAATTGGTGCGTTGTCAAGTCTGAAATGGCACGTCTTCTGATTTCAGACCACACTGGTTTACGATAGTAAAATACTTGTTGCCTGTATGCCTCAGTCCCTGTACAATAAAAGTGGGATCGGATGATGGGAATTATGAGAGACGCAAACAACCACGCCACCCACAAGGACAGCAACCGCTGCCGAGCGATTGCTTTATTGGCAGGAATACTTCCCGTACTTCCACAGCTCAGCCAAGAGTAGTCACGTATTCTGAGATTCTGCATCAAGCGGTGCACTGTAGTAGACTCATTATTCCGTAAAGACACAAAGTGAGTGATACTTTTCCTCAAGTGCCTTTTATTCCAAGAACCTCCCAATAAAGCGCTGGGAACCAGGCGTTTGATGAGTGCCCATACAAATGAAGACACCTGGTTATACGTGAGAAACGAAGCACTCAAAACTGAATCTTCTGTGGTACTGAAAGGCTGAGCAGTGTCTACACTTCTCATTGGAAGTGGGCAGTGTACCTTTAATAGCTGGTTAAAGGGTACATTTTTGGCCCGTCCAAGCATGCTCCGAAGGAGAGGCAATAGCTGTCTATGTTTGGCAGGGATTCTTCTGGGGATTTGAGGTATATTCAAGTAGTGTGGCCTATCTTTAGAATATATTCCAGTTGCTAATGGGTTATACTCTTTCATGAAAATTGCCGCATACAATAGTCTCTCTCTCTCTCCGCCTTTCTGTTTCCTCAAAGTATTGATGATATGGCTGTTAGCAAGACCAGCTCTCCTAGAATAGGTTACAGAGTGGAAGATGGTTTGATTCGACACCACCATATCAACTGGTTTATTGAATTTCTCCGGCCAAAGGTTGACCATCTTCCCTATTTTATCTGGAAACTCTCTAGGAGCATCTTCTTCAATTGGTTGTGTCGGTTGCAAGACACCCCGATCATCTGTTTGACGCCTCAACCTCCTCAACCTTCTCCTTTGCCAACTTGATAAGCGCTTTCTCTTTACCTGTCTAACAGTTTGCTCCAAGGACATTGCTTCATCCTCTGTAATATATATAGTCACGGTATCGTCATCCTGTTGAGTGACCAAAGAGACCTCGTGAGCATCGTGGGCATCGCACTTCACTCTCCCCCCTACATTCCTCGCTTCATCAATCACTGGGGACGCGTGCAAACCGATGGACCTAGCAATAGATGCAATGGGTGTTCCTGTCAGCTGAATACAACAATCATTTTCTAATCTTTGAAACATCTGTGTCTGAGTCAGCAAGTACAGCATCAATGTATCTCCTATCCGAGAGTGCAACAAGCACCACACTGGATCTTTCAAATAAGCTGTTGTTGAATTTTCATGAATGACTTCCACAGAATGTAGACCAGGTAGAGAGTGACCACCTGAAAGAGGCCGTTTCTTTCTATAACCGTGACAAAGAACATTCTTGGAATTGTTTTTGGACTGCAAGAGCGCTTCAATTGCACGGTGGAGAAGCTGCGAGTTCACAGGGGAAGAGGGTGGTTGAATACTTTGACAGCTCGTAATAACTGCATACTCACACTTTTTTGTGGTTGGAATGATTGCAATGTAAATCCCTGTCTCAACGGTGTATCATTAGAGCATTTGATGCAAAATGTTTGCCTTAGCAGATGATGGGAGTATGTTGGGTGGTCATGCCGGAAGACCAGACTTTCGGTCAAACTTGATGCCTCGGAAGAACACTGACTCAAGTCAATGAGGTAATCATGCAACGACAAAATGTTGCTTGCTCCAAATATTCGCTCCAACAAGAAAGGAGGTCGGTTACTGACTGCGATTGAAGCCATCAAACCAACATGATTAGATCACGGACTTGGAGCAAAAATATTCCGCAATCTTGGATTACACATACGGAAACTAGTTAAAAGAGAACAGAACGATCTTTTTGTGATTTTACCTCCATTGTAGAGACATGGAGGCCTATGAAATTGAAAAGTTCAAGGCGTGCGTCGCCATGAATTGAAACGACTGTCAGGAAAGTAACAGCCATGCTTGTATTCGGATTCGGTCAGTTTGAACATAGCTGTCGCAACAGAAGGTCTTCACTACATGCGCCAATGTGCAACTTCTACAATAGTGCTGAAGATAAGCAATCGACTGCATCACGACCATGAACTCCACCAGCTTATGATCAGCAGTGACTCCTGAACTAGTCCAATGAGCCTTCATGAAAGCACAGTTTTGAGATTGCTCAACTAGATGAAAATGAATGGCCAGGAGATATGAAACAGAGTGGAAGTACTATTTTTTTAACTGTGCTTAGATAGGAGGGCAGGGAAGCAGCAGAAGAGATGAGTACACAGGACAGTGCCATACAGAAGGGCTTACTAAATAGAAATGTCACTGACCCGTTACTGACTAGTCTCCGCACAATTCGAAGATATCCTCATGTAAAATGATATCTTGAATCGCCAATTCTATGGTTTGGCAATTTGCTCTGTGTTGATACCTGCACACCACAGCATGCACACCACAGCTGAGAGATTCCTACAGCATTGGTTCTTACCCATAATAACAGCGCAATAAGGGGGAGATAAAAGAAGCAACCAATTATCCTAAATATTTATTCATTTTGAGTGGCGAGTAACTATTGATCTCATACTGGTGGCACATTCCTCTATTCGTTAGTGCACATGGTGTTCTATTTTAAGCCTCGATATCCAGCCGATGGGGGCGATCAAGTCATACTATATATGGTACGTATCTGTTTTGGACATACCTTTACAAAATAACCATCACCATGTTTTGCTTTACGCCGCAGGGTCGGGACAAATATGAGAATGAAGATTTGATAAAGTACTCACTTCCTCATGATATATGGTTTCATGTCGATGCTCTTTCTTCAGCCCATGTATATGTTAGACTGCCACATGGTCAAACAATGTTTGATCTACCTGGAGAAACCTTAGAAGATGCAGTTCAACTGGTTAAAGCCAACTCCATTCAAGGCAATAAACTAAACAATCTCCACATAGTGTACACTCCAGCAAGCAATTTGAAGAAAACGCCAGGTATGGAAGTAGGACAAGTTGGATTTTATGATGCAAAGTTAGTGCTTAGGGTTCCTGTTGCAAAACGATTAAATGATGTGGTGAATCGATTGAACAAAACCAAAGTGGATAGCCAGCCAGATTTGGCTAAGGAGAGGGAGGCATGGGACAAAGAACAAAGGTCTGCATCAAAAGCAGCAGCCATACTAGCAGCACAAGCAGAGAAGGAGGCTATAGAGGAATCTAGAAGGCAGACGGAGGTGAAGCAATATACTTCGGTCCTGCAGGAAGATATCATACAAGAGAGGGCAAGAGAAATGCGTGACAAATATGCGACCGCTGAAGAATATGAGGACGACTTTTTTTAAACTGGCTGAATAAATAAATGTATGTTCAGTTGGCCGTTGGTGGTGGCGGCACTGATAGAGACTGTTTAAATGGTACCTGGAACGTATATACCTTGGCATCTGGGTCCCAATGAGAAAACAAGCGATCCCCTTGTCCTTTGTCTACGTCTAAGACTGGAATCTTAAAGGCTATCACTTCGTAAGGCTCAGCTGCAAACAGGATATATTGGTACCTCTTATCTGTTGCTTCCTTGCGCTGTTCATATGTTGACATGAATCTATGACGGGGTTGACCTCCATGCTCTATTTCAGGATATTCTATTTGAAACAACAATGATCGGGACTTGAGCTGAGGATCAAATTGCTTAGTCACTCTATATCCAGGTCTTCCAATTTTTATGCCTTGACGAGGTGTGACCCGCCTCAGCGGAGCAGGAGCAATTGCAGCCTCTGCTGCTTCCCGAGCTGCACGCTTAGCAAGATTCTGTTGATGTCGCTTGCCTTGAGTATGGGCTAGATAATTGGCTTCTGATTTATGTAGCGTCAGACACAAACGGCACTCGTATTGGCCCAAGTGGTTCCGCATGAAGTAAGGGTCCTTTGACAGGTCGATGGTCTCCAAAGCCAAACGACGGAGTCGCTCTCTTCGATCTACATTCTGTATTTCAAAGAGGGATGTTCGTATGAAAGCAAAATTTCAACAAAAACAACGAAAAGTGATCCCTTACCGATTGCTGTCCTGAGACGAAGCCAGAGCCAGTCTTACTACCAAATTCTCTTCCATCCATATAACTCATTTTCGC
Organism: Axilococcus clingmanii; assembly: GCA_019693495.1. Taxonomy (NCBI): domain Eukaryota; kingdom Viridiplantae; phylum Chlorophyta; class Chlorophyceae; order Chlamydomonadales; family Chlorococcaceae; genus Axilococcus; species Axilococcus clingmanii. Next base: position 19,765 of record JAAMXV010000595.1, read on the forward strand.
TGAGATAAAATTCTAGATACGAATAAAAAAAGCAGTGACCGTAGCAAGCATATATCTGTAGACTTTAGCTGGCGAAGCACCGTTTTCATCTATCATGACGATTTATCCCTTGCATCGAACATTCAATAACATAAATACTTACATCAAATCATTTACGCGCGTTCAATTGCCATAACGAATCCACAGCCACTTAAAATCCATCACCCCCCGGACATCGTTGCTAGCAAGTCGAGCTTAAAATGAGTATCCTACAAAAAATCGCTGAGATTGAAGCCGAGGTACGTTTCGCTGCTTGCCATGACATTTGGAGTTGCATTGAGGATTACCTTGTTGACTTCTTGGTGTTGCAGATGGCGAGGACGCAGAAGAATAAGGCGACAATGGGCCATTTGGGTATGCTTAAGGCTAAGCTTGCAAAGTTGAGGAGAGAATTGATAGAGCCTGCTGGAGGAGGAGGGGGAGGAGCTAAAGGAGACGGTTTTGACGTCACCAAGGTTGGTGACGCTCGTGTGGGCCTGGTCGGATTTCCGTCGGTTGGAAAATCGACGCTCCTAAACAAACTTACAGGAACCTTCTCTGAAGTAGCCTCTTACGAGTTTACTACACTCACATGTGTACCTGGTGTTATAAGATACAGAGGTGCCAGAATTCAGCTTTTAGATTTGCCAGGGATCATCGAGGGGGCCAAGGATGGTAAGGGTCGTGGCCGTCAAGTCATTGCCACGGCGAGGACCTGCAGTTTGATTCTGATTGTCCTCGACTGCCTGAAACCGATCACACATAAAAAACTCATTGAGCATGAATTAGAAGGCTTTGGCATTAGGCTGAATAAAGAACCACCAAAGATCACCTTTAAGAAGAAGGACAAAGGGGGGGTCAACTTCACAACCACCATGACTGACCCCAAGCTGGATCTTGACGCAGTGAAAGCTGTGCTATCAGAATATAAGATTCATAATGCAGATGTACACATGCGTGGAGATTATGATATAGATGAGCTTGTTGATGTTATTGAAGGCTCACGCATTTACGTCCCTTGCATTTATGTGATCAACAAGATAGACCAAATTACGTTAGAGGAGTTGAATGTGCTCGATCGGATGCCACACTATTGTCCTGTCTGTGCATACCATGAGTGGAATCTAGATGGTCTTGTAGCGATGATATGGGACTACTTAAAGCTGATTAGGATATATACGAAGCCTAAGGGTAAGCTGCCAGACTATGATGATCCGGTGGTGTTGCCTGAGAACAGGAGCACGGTTGAGGACTTTTGCAATCGAATACACAAAGCCATGGTGAAGCAGATGAAATATGCATTGGTATGGGGTGCGAGCTCTAAGCATAGACCTCAGAAAGTAGGTAAAGAACATGTGCTGCAAGATGAAGATGTTGTCCAGATTGTTAAGAGAGTTTAAGAAAGGAAACCAGGGGGTTCGATCAATGTGACTACTTTTAGAGGCAAAAGAAAGAGGCAAACACTACTTTCCCGCTCCTTTATAAAATCCAAATACCCAGGCTCGTATTTTAGTAAGCTTTGAAAGGTCTGAAACAGTAGAAATATATAGTCGAAACTGCCCCTTTGAAACTTTTGGAGCATTTACGCGTTACGTTGTAATTTCCTGGCTTTTTGTGGGGTCAGCAGCTAAACCCTAACTCAAGCAATGGACAAAGAGGAGAATCCAGCAGAAGCTGTTCTTTTCTCTCCAGAGAGTCTTCAAAGGTTGCAGGAATCCGTAAATAATCCGGGATTGACTCAACGAAGGAAAACAAAGAAGCCCGAAGGGTACAGTAGGAAGGCCAGATCGTTAGGAACACTTTGTGAAGAGTATATTAGTCAATTCTGCCCTATGGATGGCTCAATAGTGGATGTAGAGACTGCCGGTATACATCTGGGCGTGGAACGACGACGAGTGTATGACATAATAAATATTCTGGAAGGACTTCGCCTCACAAAGAAGGAGTTTAAAAACAAGTATGTATGGCATGGTGTTAGTGTCATTAATAAGGTTCTGGAAGACCTTCATACTGAGGCAGTAGAAGAGTTGGAATCAGGCTTGCAGCCAAACTTAAATGACAGAAAAGAGAAGAGCATGACCCGATTGGTCGAACGTTTTGTGCAAATGTTCCTTCTTGGTCAACATGGAGTTATAAGTCTAGAAGATAGTGCTGCCGCTTTGATGGGAGGGTTAGAAGATCCCAATGGAGTCAAAACAAAAGTACGAAGACTGTATGATATTGCCAGTATAATGGTGGCCTTGCATTTCATCGAGAAAGTTATACATGGAGACAGGTCTAAGCCAGGCTTTAGATGGTTAGGGGGAGAGGCAGCAAAGAAACAGATATTGAGTTTACAAGCACTTAAAACTGGTGTCATGCCAAACGTCCCAATCATTCCTATTGCTGGAGGGATCCCTCATGATGTTAAGAGACTGGAAACTTCTGAAGCTGAGGAAGAACAGTATGAGAGGGGCAGGTCGTCTAAAAAAGCTAGAAAACAAAAAGATGACCGTTGCACCAAGGTAATGAGGCAATCGGAAGAGCAAAATATCGAGCAACAACAACAGCAAAGACCACCAGAAGACTTGACAACACGAACAGCCAAAGCTGCTGAAGCCATAGTAGAAGCGAGCAAGGATGGGTCCCTTCAGTCTGCACACCCACTTGCCAAGTTTGTAGAATTAGATAGAAAGTCCGGACCCCCCATTATCAGACCAGTTCTGAGTGGCATAGATGCCACAGCTAGTACGAGGAGGGAAGAGATGGTGGAGGGATACCACTCTACAAATGTGTGGAATCATTGGCCTGCAGCTCAGTTGATTAACAGTGCCCTTGCTTCCTGGCCCCACGGGTACGCATGGCCTTCCGCAGCTGATATCAGCACATCAATCGGTGGGAGTAACAATCCAGGAGGTCTGCACCTGCCACCTTCTCAAATAAGAGAACAAACTGCTATTGTGCACCCCATTATGCACCTACCTATATACAATCAAATGCCCGGTCAATTTGGAGATGCTGCTCGCACCACTCTTGAAACGTCTACAGCAACAATGGCAGCTGTGGCTGCATTACATCAGTCACAACAATTGCACCAGCAACTGAATCCTGTTCATCAGACTGAGGGCTGGCAGCCTTGGACACAAAGTCAATGGCCTGGAGCTGTGGTTGTGCCACACCAGGGCATTGGTAATGCGCCGTTTTATCAACAACAGGAGCAACAACAATGGCCAACCACTACTGATCGACCAGCGGGGGCATAGATTATACTACATCTGAATCAAATCCAATGTGTTCGTTTAAAGTTACATGTTGGCTGTAAGAAAGGACACCTACAGTCAAAGTCACGGGTCTTTAACCTTTTTTAATGAGATTCCATACTGAATATTTGTGGCAGTATTAATAGTCGTCTTCATAACCTCCATCGTTTCCATCATCAGCGCCTGCATCTTGATATTGTTGATACTCTGAGACCAGATCATTCATGTTGGACTCAGCCTCGGTGAACTCCATTTCATCCATACCCTCACCGGTGTACCAATGAAGGAAAGCTTTGCGGCGGAACATGGCAGTGAATTGCTCGCTAACACGCTTGAACATCTCCTGGATTGCTGTCGAGTTACCAATGAAGGTAGCACTCATTTTGAGACCCTTTGGTGGGATGTCACAGACTGAAGACTTGACATTGTTTGGAATCCACTCGACAAAGTAGCTGCTGTTTTTGTTTTGTACATTAAGCATCTGTTCATCTACTTCCTTCGTGGACATGCGGCCACGGAAGAGAGCAGAGGCAGTCAGGTAGCGACCATGGCGGGGATCTGCAGCACACATCATGTTTTTGGCATCCCACATTTGTTGTG